>JAFREE010000036.1:0-184906 GCA_019400425.1 Hymenochaete sp. R1
GAGAGGAAAAAGGAAAACTTGAAATTGAAGAAGACGGCTCGAAAATATATCACCTCTGATGGTTCCTTCGATATCAATGCCTATCCGGAGGCTGCACATCCATTTTTCCCTTTGTATGTTCAAAAGCAGCAGAGGATGAAAGCACTTGTCATAATTCTGAAGGACCGTGGCGTCCTTCCTCTCTGGATTGGAATTCCATTTACACATATCCATGTCGAGAAAGCGGATGCCGCCAAGGAGGATGAAGAACCCAGCAGGAAGAAACAGCGTCGAGCCTGATGATGTCCGAGTCCTCAACACAATCGATGAAGCATGAGAAGCGCGGCTTACCCCGGACTCTATGCGAAGACCCTCTTCCTCCCACATCCGAGTCTCTCATTTGCTCCTCGACGGCATTTCCAATTCGTTTTCCACAAGCAGCTTCGAGTTTGGATTTACCTATCCAATCTTAGGTCACTGGCAATCACGTCCTATTCAAAGGAACCAGCAACGGAGAAGGTCGAGCGTCGTAGTAGATCATGATGATCTTGCTCGGTACCGTGATGCGTATTTGTGGCTCTCCATTACCTCGAAGCCGTGATGCAATCTGGCATTGGTTCCTGCCTCCCCATGTATTTCCATTTATTCTTTTTACGTTCCCAGTCCTTCACTTCATATTCTCCATTGACCCGAAATCCTTTTTTTTTTTCAATTACGTCCTTCCCTCAATTCACTTCGAAATCTTGTTGTTTGATTGTATAACGACACTTTGTTCTTGCATACGATTGATAGTACACCTGGCTCGTTCGGAGTTTCCTCTCTTTTTCAATGCAAATCGAATGTTTGCCACAACCCTTTATAGATATTCAGTTCTTATTCGTTTCCGAAATTAACATCTAATTGAGTATTGTTAAAATATGTTGATAGGCAAGCTTAAGATATGGACGTACGTGTTGAGGCTCGAAATGCAAAGATAACTCAAGCTGTTCACGGCCTCCAAGCTCAAATAGTCGCAGCTTTTCGACAGCGTAAACCTTATTGCAAATATGTGGGCTACGACTCGGATATAAAGCGATTGTGCGTTCGCTCCTGACACACGGAAGTCATCAACTGAAGGCAATCACTCCTGAAAATATATACTAAATACGATTGGGAAGCTCGACAGTGAAAAAAGGCATATTTCAAGATGAATAAGAAGCTGGAAAGTCAATCATTTCGAATATCACCTACCCAAATGTATACGAGTGAAGTCTAAGCCATGTAATTGTCAAGATTACCAATAATCTTCATCATGGAGATATGACCGGTGGCCCAAGTGGCGAGTCATCAGCTCAAAAATTGCCTTCGAACGTTTCGTGAACTCAATGCTTTCAGTCAGAAGAATAAGTAGTAACCTCACCTCATATGCTTCTGCAGTAAGCCTATTAGTCGCTTCCTCAATATATTTCGCGTTACCCTCCTTCGCGGATCCTTTCAGCTGATCATAAGCATTTATGATGAAGGTGGCTCTTTTCATATCTTTTAGCTCTGCCAATGCAAGTACTTTCGTCAAAGTGTCCGAGGCGATGAAGGCATATTCCCTTGCATTACGATGGGCCTCGGTCTTAGGCTGATTCACGCGCCGGAACATGGGTGGAGGCGTGATTAAAACGATCTTGGTATTCATCCACTTCGGAAGTGTATTCAAAAGGCGAATGAAGCTCTCTAGGTAAACGGTGTATTCCTCTTTATTGGTACTTTGACTTGTATTTGTCGAAGCGTCATCCAGGCCAAACCAAATAATGACTGCGTAAATCCTTTGAGGCCTCGGAGCATTTAAATGCATCTGAATAAACTGTAACCAAAGCGGTGTCATTCACTGAGCGTATTCTTGGTATGGAAGAAAAAAATAGGGACATACAGGCTGGATGATGCGATCCAAGCATTTGACGTTGTATCCAATTCTACCGCAAGAAATAATGTCACGCATCTGGTAGTGCTCTAAACACGCTCGTGAGTTCTAAGCCTTTGAGCCATTAGCACATAAAATCCAACCTGCAAGACGCTGGATCAAACCTCCAGGTTGGCTCCCCCACTCCACATTTTGGTCACCAAACAACATGATCGCTCCCCTATCTAACCACCTCGCATCTGCACTCAACATGAAAGCGGGGTCAGAAGACCACCCACGGGTATTTTCAAATTCCCTGATTCGCTGTTCCTCACAGTCTCTTGAGATTTCTTGGTCGTAGGAAATAAGGTCCTTAGCACTACATGTATTTTTTCTTCTTTAGCTTTAAATGGTAGCTTACGGCTCATGAACCGCACCTTGGGATAGGGTACTTCATATTGGTCTTAGCCCGATTCTCAACCAGCTCGAAGGTCGGGCATTTTTCCATTTGCTTTAGGAGTCCTTTGAATATTACCTGCGAATTTAGTGTCAGATGGTATAGAGGCACCGTTCCTACAAAAGTTCCTACCTGCAGTGCCTGCTTCGTATATTTATGAGATAAAACGACAGGTTTAGATATCCTTTCGTTCCGCAATAGCGTCCTGCTATCGACATGATACTGGGGGAGTGATCCATACATTTCCTCCCAGATCGCATGCATCTCCGAAACAGGGCGTATTTTCGAGACTGGAATTGCTGGCGAGATCGGTACCTCGACGACACCCTTCGTCAATGCATGATGCTTGAGGATGTTCGCGTATTCTTTATACCATGTACGAAAGTCGCTATCTGATGGCTTCTCGCTGTTTACCTTCTCGAAAGAGTCGTGCGGGAGATAGCTGATGATAAGGCTGACCCGTTGGCCATTGAGTTGGTCATAAAGCAAATCAAGGTACTGTGGCAGGAAGGCCAATTAGATAACCTTCACGAAAAGGAGGGTATCAGTTAGCACCACGTACCTCTTTCAATCCTCTGACTAGAATTTCTAAAGGTTTGTCGTGTCTCCTGGCGATGATACGGACGCGACTACCGAAGAACGCTGCAATCAATCATGTCAGCACATCATTAGTTGCAATATAAAACTATGTTCTGTTCGCACCTTGGAGTTGCTGGCCGATTCCATCCCGCTGAAAACCAAGCGCCGAATGATCGCCACTAAGTATTAGAATTACTTTATGCGCCTTGACCGCAATATCTGGAGGTGTCTCGTTGCGAGTTTGCCAGCCTATCATGCTCCTAACCTTGTCCCTTTTATACCCTTTCTCTTCGGGTTCGAAGTTTCCGACGAGTCTATCCTTCTTTGTTGGGCTGGTGCCAACACCTGCATCAGTCTGACTACCAGGTGAATCCATTTCCTTCCCTTCTCCATTTTTACCTGAGGTGATACCTATGAGACTGTTGAATATACTTTTCTTCTTACGTCTTGAGTTGTCGTCGCCTACATTGGTGCCTATATGGTGAGAAGACATATATGACGAGATCTCTGAGAAAAAGTGGCGATAGAGAACGAAGTGCTGCAAAGGTTTCCAGAGAGAAGAAAGAATATCGCCCCAAGTAGATACCATGAGCAAAATAGATTCGGGCTACACCATTCTTGAGAAGACGCTTTGCAAAGCCGTAGGTAGCAAGAAGGGAGCCGCTATTAATATTTGACTTGTGGCGTAAAATACTTACGAAGCATAATGCCTTTTGTCAAATCCAAAGCCTGACAGCTTGCTTTAAGATTGGTGCGGATAGTGTCCACCCAGTTTCGATGCCTAGCCAACGTATACTTTCTAGATTAAATCTCAAAACATTAGCCAAATGTCACAAAATCAAGTTCACACTTACCTGTATGTGAAAAGTATTATAAGATATAACACTCAACGAGATACGTGACATACCCACGACTGTACAATATACTCCATTAATTGATACACAGTGATTACCTTTCCCTAACAATATAAACAAAACGAACGCAAAGGCAAACCATATTTACACGTATAATCATATACAAACGGACCTTCCAGTAGCACCGAAATGATAACGACGCGAAGAAAAAAAATGCGAGTAGGTAAAAAGGGTATGTAAGACTGTAATATAATTGAACGTGCGAGTGCAATGAGTATCTGAACTGTGTGCCAATGCTGTTTCCGGTGACGCGTGCGCGCGAGAAAATAAAAATGCCCCACGTAAGTGCTGGAGAAGATTGAGGTGCCCTAAAAACGATACAAGTAAAAATGTGGAACAATGATGAATGTGTAAGAAGAGAGGTCGAGAAAGGGAAGAAAGGAAAGACGAAGAAACGTGCGTTGGGTGTTCCGTGTGAAATACACAGATCCACCCATATCCGTGCTCCCGGAACCGTTCCATTGAAGTTGAAAGTTAAATGCGTGGATTCGTGATGACAATTTTGGAACCCCGCGTGTTGTTGTTGTTGCCAATGCCGCTCAAGCCTGTTGGATTTGATCGTACAGCTCATCAATCTTCCCTTCCCTTCCCTTTCCATCCCCCAGCGACGCCATCCCCTTCAAATCCAAGTACTCAACAAAATCGACCAAAAAGCGCACTTGTTCATACGTCTCGATCGCTTTCAGGCTCCGCCTTTGTCTAAGCACCGCGATCGTGTTCTCAACGAGTTGGATCGTCGCACGACACACGCGCGGAACAGGTTTCCCCGCCGACGTCGATGTTGCAAGTGGAGTTGGCACCGATATGTTCGAGAAAACTGTCGCTGAAGCCGTAAACGACTTGATCGGTGGCGGTGATGCGGATTGATCCTGAATCGTTGCCACTGAGCCATGAAGTATCTGGCCAAGCTGCCTTGAAGCCTGACTTGCCCCAGGGTAAAAATGCGACCGACACCCCTTCCCGCACGCCCGCTCACAAACCTGTCGGTCCTTCCATCCACACAGGCCCAGTTTCAAAAGCCAGCAACACGCGATAAGACCTGCTCGACCGACGCCGCCTCGACAGTGAGCTAGGACGGGGATCCCGCGGAGGGTATAGTCGTCGATGATGCGTTGGAGGTGGGCGTCGAGGTATGCATGGGAGAGCGGAGCGAGGCCTTCGGGGATAGGTAAACTAAACGGCAGACGGAATTCGATGTAAGCATGAGTAGCCAGTATGGTAAATTAGGAGGAATACGGACCGGAAAACGTCTAACCCTAAGTCATTCGCGACGCGTGAGTACTCAACCCACGGGGCACCCAAGAACTCGAGTTCCGTATCATCGAGGCAACTAACACGGAATGCATTAACTAAAAGTATGAATCAATGCCTAAATCGCACGACACGTACCAAATGATACATTTAACCCCAAGATCCTTCACGCGTGCCAAATCCGCCCTCACGTCTCTGCAGATAGTCCCGCGTCCCTTCACAGGACCCTGAAGTCGCACTTTCTTCCCCGGGCACGAGCTCAAGAAGAAGAGGCCCAATCTCATTGGCGTCTTATCTTTCTTCGTCAACGACCCCACACCAGCAGGATCACCCCCAACAGACGGAGCCGGAAAGTACATGATAGAGCTCGAAGCGTTCGAAGTGTTCGTCGTTTGATCCCCTTTTCTTCGATTCCCACTATCCATTTGCGATCCCGAGGCCTGCATATCGGTACAACCTTGGGCTCCGAAGGAGGAGGAAGAAACGAAGAGATCAGAAGTACCGAGGTCTGATTTTGGTACGCCTGGATGCGATTTAGCGCGAGGAAAGCCTTGACGGAGTTCTTTAGTTGCTATGGATCTGCGATAGCCATGTCCTGAGTTTATTGCTCTTTGCTTCTGCAGAGAAGGAGGTGCAGAAGATGCTCTATTCCGGCGCGGACTGCGAATGACGCCTTTGTGCGGGCTCATTGGTGGGCTCAACGGTGACTGAGGAATCGGAGGTGGTGGCGGAAATTGAAGCTGTTGGCCATTAGGGTTGAGGAATGAAATTTCTGTGTTTAGTGCGCTTTGGAGGAGCTCATTACTGTTGGGTTGACTCCACATGACCGGAAGTTTTGACCATGATGAAGTTTGAGACATCACTGTCCCAACGGTTTGAGATGCAGCAAGGGGTTGCAGATTTACAGTGTTCACGAGTTTGTGCAGCGTCCAGTTATCGGGGATGTCGAAAAGACATGGGTAGCGCGAGGTACTCGCATTGCCATCCAAGATTGAGTTGAGTAAAGGCCATGATGACATAGGGATTACGGAAGAGATACTACAATCCGAATGTCAACATATTCCCTAGGAAAGTGTAAGAATAGGAAACGTACTTTATAGGATGCGACTTTGAGGTCTTCGTCCCCGCCAATGGTATCGCAGGCATTTCAGATGAGATAGCCGCCGAAATTTCATTCTGGACATCATCCGTTGGAGTCACTGTCACCTCAGAACATGTTCTCTCGATTCTCGTCGTCACTGCTATAGCAGTAGAAGTATCTCTATTTTCACTCATCCACCACGCTTGCTGTTGGACGAGTCGTTCTTGGGCATCTCGGAGTGCTTCGATGTGAGCGGGATTTTGAATTGAGAGAGGGACGTATGTGAGGATGCCGTTGGGGTTGAGTTCTGTTAGATAGCTAGTGAGTTGGGTATGAGCATTAAGCTAAGAAAACGCGTACGTTTGCTCGTAGCCTTATTTTTGTTGTAATCACTTGTGTGGTGTTGAGAAGCAAGGCGGGCGAGCTGTAAAGTAAGAGGTATCAGCATCGAGCTTTCAAGTCAGTGCCAGGGCCCGCCGTCGAGCGAACGTAGAGCATTTAAAAGAGACGCCAGTCTCACGGAACTGATCGTTCGTTCAAAGAAATTCTCCCAGCCACACGTATACACGCTCTCCCTCGCCCCACAGAAAAGAAGCTGAAAGCGAAAGAGGAAAAAACTCACTTGAGTGGCAAATATCCTCTCGTTCGGATCCACCTCCACCGGTCCTCCTTTCTCAGGAAGCGGCGACCCATTGTGTCCAGCCAATCCCATATCTTCTGGTGCCACTAACCGTTCCCCGCCGTTCTGTATCGGTTTCGCAGTAAAGGAAGTTGATGACGCTGAAGAATAAGAATAACAAGAATTCGATAATGATGTCGCGCCCGCTGGGTGTTGTTGCCATGGGTGGACGTGTCCGTGCCCTTGCTGAGGATAAGGTTGTGGCTGCCGAAAAGCTGGACCGTTCTGCATCGCCCTTCCACCATCTGTTCGCTCCATATCCATCTCCAGACCAAGATCGAGGCCGTTTCTCGAAGCATACGCAAAACCAGAACCAAAAACATCACGCATCTCCACATCCGTGTCTATTCTCGACTTGGGGCGTTCATTCGAGTTCGCCAAATACGTTGTCGACTTCCTCATCTGCGCCTGCGCGTTTGCATTCGCAAATACAGGCCCAGACCCCGAGCTCAGTGCACTGGCACTAGCCACCGCAGGCGAGCGAGTCTGTGGACGTGGAGACAACGCACCCGGAACCGTCCCAGTCGAAACGTAGACAGTCTCCACGCTCATCCTTACATCCGGCGGTGCTACCGCTGAGGCAGACTTTGGCACATGCAACGTGACGACAGACCCAGGGGATGCCTTCGATGTGGATACGGGTGCGGCTGGTGTGGAAGCTACGAGCATCGCGGGTTTCGCGTCCAGCTTTTTGCAATGCTCTCGTGATTAAGTTTGACTTAAAGTGTGGAATGATGTCTCTCGGTGTGCCGCGATAGTCTTCAGCTCTGGGTCGAAAAAATCTTTAATGCGTCCAGAACTGTTTCCTCCGTTGTCAGTGATTGAGACACGGCAAGAAGACGCTCGCGAAGAAAAGAGAGAAGACAAGATCGGAGGAGGAAGAGGTATGTATCGTGACCAGGTCCTCGGATATGGATGGACATGGACTCGAGTCGGCTAAGACGCGCTCACGAGTTGTGTCGATCCCTTGTGCTCCCGAATACCGACAGTCGTCCTAACAACGCCAACCAGCCGCGGCGCGCTTCTCAGCGCCATCAGTCTCTCGCATCGACTTCCATCTTCCACTTCCTTTCCTCATGGCTCTTATTGCTCTCCCCGCGTTGTACACTTTTCCGCGAAGCAAGAGAGGCGATGCGCCACGTATGCATAACCGAAGCACGACTCCAAATAATCTAATCGCGCGCACGAGCCTTTGGAAGGCAGAGATCAACTTGAAATCGTTTGAACCTTTATATGCAGCGAGTAGGAAACACGGTAATAAAAAAACAGAGGTGTAAAAGTACTGTTGTAGCTTAATAAAAACGGGAATTGGATTGGAAAAGTATGTTGATTAAGAAACAAGGAATGTAATGGAAAGAGGAGATTGGGTGCGGGTACGACGAACAGCGATTGCGGTAGGTAGAGGGGCGCTGACTGGCGAAAATGTGTTGGGCTGTGGAAAAGGGACAGCAAATGTGGTTATATAAGGAGAGAACATGACAAGATGCATGCATCGAAAGATCAGAAAGAGCTTGTTGCCCATACCAATACTGAAAATAGAATACGTCTGTACACTAGTACTGGTGTTACGCATTGTGCATCTCAACGAAAGGGAACGAAAAGAAGGTCCTACCCGAAGAAAGAAAATATGAGCAAAGAAAGAAAACGGGTGAATACGAAAAAAAGGTGACGGAAGGAGAAAAAAAAAGAGGGGGGGGGGGCGAGGCGAGGCGATTGGTGTAGTGAAAGTCGGGTGGAAGAAGGGTAGAGAGGGGTTTGTCGTCGAGCGCATACATGTATCGCAAGACGAAGTGAAGAGTGTGCGCCAGCATCAATGCTAGAGAATTCAAAGTGAAGGTTCTAATGTCCAGGTATATCGTTTCAAATGTAACGGTCACGAAGAAAAGAGACAAAGGGGCGAAAGAAAAAGAGATCCAGGCATAAGGATGAAAATTCCAGGTACGAATGCGGGGTGATGAAAAAGTGAAGAAGCATCATTGGTGAGTCGTGTAGCGAAGGGGAGAAGAAATGAATACATGGAGTTCGAGAGCGCAGAAGGTGGACGAGCGAAAAGCTTGAGATGTTCCCGTAGTCCTATATCCTACTCTCCGGATCCAGCGGTCCCAGCGGCCCATACACTCCTCCCCCAGATCCCGTCCCCCTCCCACCACTCCTTTTCCTCGCATGCGTCTGCGCCCCACCCAACGCGCTACTCATCCCATTCGGCGTCACAGGCGACATAACGTCCGGAACTACCATTCCCTGACCGCCTGATAACGGCGAGTACGCTTTCCCATTCGTTGGCGGCGGGGCACCCCCACTCAAACCAGAGTGCATACCACCCGGACCCGATCTTGAGCCCGAGTCAGAGAGTTGATATCGTGCTGGAACGCTCGACGTCGAGCTAAACGAACTTTGGATGAGGTTCTGTTGCGATAGGTTCCCATTCAAGTTCTGTTCGCTCCCCCACCCTTTCTCCAACATTGCCTCCATCTCCGACGCGTTCAGCGTCTCCGCACTCTGTAGTATATCGTTCCGTGGTAAAAGTACACCTGTCGGCGGGGGTGGATACGCCGGGTTATGTTCGTTGTATCCACCGATTTGGGGACCCCAGGTATCTTCCTCCGACGAGGTAACGGATACGGTGTCGGAGCCGTCGTATTGACTTGAAACTTCGGAGCGTACGCCAAGGTTACCATTTGAGTTGAACGAGCGTTCCATGCGCTCAAGCTCGCGTTTTCGTCGCTCTTCGCGCTTGATCTTTCGTAGACGAGACCTTTCCCAATCCTCCCATCTCCGCATCGGGACAGAGCTACCGTCAAATACGCCTCCACCTTCTCCATGAGCTGCGCCTTTTGCTTCACCTGCTACTTTCCTATGGTCAAAATTAGCGATCTATCTCAACAGATATGACTATATGCGCATAGCATACTTACCTCGTCTCACCCCACGAAAAGTCATCGAAGTGCCAGAACGAATATACAGGCAGTACAAAATTCCAAATTGGAAGAGCGATCAGGTAGATCAACATCCACGCAATATATACTACTTTCCGAGTCGTGATGAGGATGAGGAGGCCGGGTAGTCCGATAACGGCGAGAAGCATGATGAGTGGAATGGCTTCTTCAAATGTGCCCGGTGGGTTCATCACCATACCGACAACCAGTGAGTACGTGAGAGCGATAGCGATGGGGAGAACTACGGTTCCTAGCAGGTCCATGAAGACAATGAACTGCATGCTGAAGCAAAACGTGCCGCAGAGGTTCTGTACGAGGACGAGCTCCATGAGGTTATGAATAGTGGAGTTGATCCACCGCCGACGCTGCGATAATAGGACCTTAAACGAGTCTGGGACAACTGTTCTGCACTTGGCTTGTGGCAGGAACATCATCTTCCGGTTTGGGAACGTCCGCAAGAGACACGTCGTTAAGAATCGATCTTCGCCGAGCAGCAAAAGATTCTTTTGGTGCAACGTTGTCACCTCGCACTGGCTGTACTCGCGAACAATTTCAGGCTTAATGATTAATGGCACCCAGTCATCACCACTTGACTTGCGAGCCTTCAATCGGAACATCGAGAAACACCCAGGAAGACAAGTAACACCACCGAAGACCGACTCAAAGGCTTTCGCGAGATGATGCGAGATAAAGTACTCGTACACCTGAATTGCCGTCACCCACGATTGTCGTTTGTTTGCAATACGCGTTTCGCCGCAAACGCCCATGATCATCTGATCGTGGTGCATACAGTTGACCAGACACCGCAAAGATTCGGGAAATACTTTGGTATCGGCATCAACCTTCAAATGAGGAATCAGCTCGATTATCAAATACTGCAAAAAAGACAACACCCTACCATCAAGCAAACTTCGAAGAAATCGGGCGTGACACCCATCAGCACATGAATTTTCCTGAACAAGTCAAAGTCTAAGGGAGTCATCCTGTCGTTGTATGTGACATGCGAGAAGAAATTCATCAGAATTAGTTGACTGTCACGTTTTCCACGATTTCCCGGTTTCTTCTCTGTCTGAGCCTCGGACTCAGTCCCGCATTTAACGATGATGACTGTCGGTGTTCGTCTCCCAGCAACAGCTAGAGAAAATTCAACTAAGTAAAACGGCGAAAATAACAATGACGGGAAACCGTACTGTAATGACCAGCATAAACCATCGCCCTATTCTCTCTCTTCTTCCCCGATCCAACAGCTATATAACTCATCGGCATCGGGTCCCCAAATCGCGGGTCCGCTTCCAACAAACTGACACAAATGTCCGGCGTGCTTTTCTTCTCGCCTGCGCCCGTGATCATTCCGTCTGCAACCACAAAAAGCATCTTTCGCGCATCCGAGTAGTTCGTCTGAGAGATCGAGTCGAGTGTTGTTCGAAGTGAATCTTCTCCTTCCGAATAGCACGTCACCAAACATACTGCGAACAGCTCGGCGCCTATCTGTGTCAGGGTGATTGTCGGCGAAGCTGATTCCCCTCCAACGAGCGTAGTGGATGAATTGGATGCGTTGAGGTACTTGTTAGAACCTTTGTTGCCCTTCTTGTTGTTATTGTTTACCCAAGGCGCCGTGCCTGTCCGGTTATCAACAGCGATGTTTGCGCCCTCAGGAAGGACAGCAGGACTAATAGCAGTTCGTCTAAGCTCTGAAGAGTCAGGCGAGCCAGCCAACCGTCCCGAAAGAATCCAACTGAACACACAGGCCATGACGAATCGAACGAAGACGAGAGCAAGAATGACGAACAAGCCGGCGTAAAGCACCAATTGCGAGACGAAACAACCGGGGGTGATTTTGTCGATGTTCCCCGCGAAGTAGCGTTCCTTGAGACAAGGCACAGCTGACTTGATGTCCGACCGGGCGTAGAAAAGACGTGTGCCGTCTTTTCCACTCGAGCTCGTCTCTTTCTTTAGCAGCGTCCGTAACGCCGTGTCGACGTTGTCTCCGGTTATTGCATTCGGGTGCAATTCAACGTACGGATTCATATTGAGCACCGCGCCATCAATCACGAAGTAGTTCTCGAGACCTGCCACTTGGGACCAATCATACCCAACAATTAACGAAGAGTTGGACAACCCGAGTTGAGAAAAAGTTGAGGTGGAGTTGAGGTTTCCCAACGTACAGTTTGCTGCAGAGCTGCATGGAGCATCGGCTGCTATTCGGTAGTTGAGACCGCTACACGACCTGAAGTCGGCCGCATCACGAGTAAATAAGGGTGTTATGTCCTGGCCAGGAGTTTTGACGAGCTCGGTGATGGAACTTGGAGAGTTAGCAGAATCTTTGAACATCCACCCCTGAATTCCGATCGAGTTGGCCTCGGAGCCGAACCGAGAGTATACGTTGGAATTGGACGTGTCATCGGAAGGGCAAAGGACCCTTTGCATTCCCACTGTGAAGAACCCAACGACGCCGCCGAGGACGAGCGCAATCGAGCACAACGCGACTTTTTCTCTCCACGCCTGTTGTTTTTGCTTATCCTTCAGCCCGCCCAGCGAGCTGAGAAGGGGGCCTGGTGCCCAGAATGTTATAATACGCGAGAAGATGGTCCATGCATCCCAGCCGGAATCGTTCGATGAGAGAGCAGTGGGAGCTACGGGCCCGGAAGCAGATGGTTTTATGAGTGGAACGGGAGCGACACCTCTCTCGGGACGAGTGAGAGTCTTTGCACGACGGATGGTAGTCGAAGCTGCTGGAGGGCGAGTGGTTGGTATAGGGACATCGGAGGAGTCGTAAGGAGCGAAACGAAGGTTTGAGGACATGATTGTTATAGAATAAATGAGCGTCGGAAGAGTCCGTCAAAGGTTCTTTGAGGATTTAAGGCTCCTTCCGCCTCGAGAGTACAAAGGAGAGGACGGTCGTCGTCGTTGGGAACAATGAGGAAGGAGGGAGTGTAACGTCGAGCGAGCGTGGAGGGTAGCGACGAGAGGAGTGAGAAATAGCTGAGAGCCAAAGTGACGGTGAGCGGGAGCGAAAGAGCCTGATTGGCTCATGTGTGAGACTCAACTGCCTTATTTGGGAGCGCTCAAGAGACCGACTGGCCCATTTTGCCGCTCAAAACTGTCATTACGTGCTCGCGCTCTATTTTTACACCTTTTCGTCATGAAAGCTACCACAGACTTCGAGAATCGCTGTTGGTAACAGTTTAGCGGAATGTGGACAGTAAGGAGGGCATCAATCGTGTTGCCCTCCGAGTCACCAAAACGTCGCAAGACGTCGAAGAACTACCGATAAATAGTACAGAAGAAAAGGAGGGAAGGTTTATCTGTACATGTGTTGCATGCTGCAATAGTGCTCCTCTTCCGACAAAAATTGACTGAATGGTAGTTCATAAGGGTGATAGGCTACCATTTTCACACGCACTAGGAGTAGAGATGACGTGCAAGGAAGAGGAAATATAGGCAACGTTCAGAAGCATCATTGTCTTCCGGATACAACTCGTCGTCGTTGACGCAAATGATACTGGTGAGTTGCACTTGTACTTGGTCCAACCTGAGAGCTCCGAACCATATTTGCTTTTAGCTGAATCCCATAGCTACAACTCTTATGGGGAATAGGCTCATTCTTTTTCTACGACTGCTATCGGGAATTCTCATAAAGTTCGTCGAAAGTACTGACCACAATGCCTCCTAGATTCTCTACTGAACAACTTTCCGGAGCGAGTGTTATTCACTCCTTTCTTTCCTTTGAGTCCATTCGATTAAGCGGGTTTTCATAAAGCCAGTCATCTATTAGTACGTCTGTCTGAATTTTTAGAATCGCTTCGGATCAACGACTTACGAAGAGATGACATCTTTCGGAATGAATCGCAGTATTCTTACTAGTAGGCTCTCCTCCATTGCCTGGGAGCATAACATCGATGCACTCTTTTGCAAGGAAATATAATGGTGCCGACAATATTGCTTGGACCGGCTTCACACAAGTTTGCAACTGCGTTCGTACCGACTTTTGTTTGACCTTTGCTGTTCCACCTCCTGGCCCCCTCCCCCCCTTCTTCTTTTTCTCTTCCCACTCTTCTCTTCTCAAAAAACTTATGCTAACGCACCATTCCGGACTCGCAATCAACTCACTGCCATGACTTCATCGCACACTCCTGACGCGCTCTATTTCCTAAGGGCCTTTACATCGACATTAGACCCCGCGCCGGCGTACGTGACGCTGCAGCTCCACGCCAGAGACCTTCTTGAATATGTCACTAACCTCCAGGACCATGTCCGTGAAGTCGGATCAAATCTCGAGATGGACCCAAAACATTATAGCGATCACAGGAATCTCTGGCCAGTACTTGACAAAAGGTTCAGGCAGCAGATATCCAGAGTTGCTGGATCCATCGATTCCGAAATCAACAATATAAAGGAGAATCCGGATCTGAGTCCGACATTCCAGAGCATCAAGCAGCATTGGGACAAAAATCGGCCTATCATACTATCAGCATCGGAATGCGAAATCAGACTGCTCGTCCTCCTCCACCTCAATGGCCAGTACGCACCTGTATCCGGTCAGACCATCACAACCCCGGGCGAGCCACAAATGCGATACGTCGAACGTCACGCCGCGCATTGCAAGACAGCCATCGGGACTCTTTTGAAGAGCACCTCCATGCTCTCATCCGAAAACGATCCGACCAATGCTGAAGCTATATCTTTATCATTGGACCCGCTGGCAAGAATGACAAACCACTACGAGAGTAAAATGAAAAGCCTCATAGCCTCCTTTCAAAAAATATTCCCCGAGATTGATTTCGAGGATTATAAACACATGCTCCGGAACGATAGGGAGGCTCTGGGATTGATCAAGTATCCACCTGCCGATTCCGATGACACCATGCTTGGGCACGTCCGAAGGCACGTTCCATTAGGTCTAATGAGCAAAGCCCAGGAAAAGGCCGACGAACTTAACTCCTCCATCTTTGAGCTTGAACAGGAGCTGGACAGATCTAAATCGCTTCTAATCAAAGAACTGAACGGGCCACCTCACATTGCCATACCCAAGATTTCAACTCGAATCGATCGTCCAATTCGCCTTGCCAAAGAGCTTTACAACCTATTACAGTCGACGTCGTCAGCACCTGCGACGTTTGTTGTAGCAGAAAGTACCGGCCACGACCCTCCTTTGGCCGCTGGGTGGTCCCCAGAATCCATACTCGTTGCCCTGGAATGCGAACGTAGGCTCGTCGCTCTCGCCCATTACTATCATCACCTCAAATTTACCGAAGGTATTCAAGAACTTGAAGCAGGAGATGTGAAGAGAAGACAAAGCAGCCGCAGGGGTGCTATCGAATTCCATGCATTGTACGCCAAGCACATCTTGGACCGGTCTTTCGATCGTACTTTCGGAATCTGGTGCTCGCGTCAGTCGGAGAAAGACAATAAAATGTCGGAAAAAACAATGGATATGATGAAAGAGCTCATTTGGAAGGCTAATGACGATTCCGTAGATTACGAGGCCAAGCTTGCGCAGCTATCGCAAAGTGAACAGAAAGCCTTGAAAGAACTTGAATGGGTAACCAAAATTGCACGACACTATGAAACGGAACTCGTAAAGCTAAAACACCAAATTAGCAGCGACACCCCGCTGGAAGGCCTCGACTTTGACAATGGGGTGCACATGAACAGCGATAACAGGAAAGAATTGAAGTACCTCCGAGACAATGATTTTCTGGCGACAATGTTACGCAAGCCCCCTAGTAGGTCTCCCGGAACTTTGGAGCCTGGTTCAAGTCGATCTGGAGGAGGTAGTCAAAGGAAGAGGAAGGTTTTAGAATTGGGTGAGAGCTCACAAGCTCCTGGTTCTAATAAGCGACTTTAATCATCATATTCCGAGAGGATGCTCGCAAGTTCCTTTTTGCCTTCTCCCTTCCCTCTCTTTTCCCCTTTTACTTGTGAGATAAGTTAAAGAAGTTGGTCAGAAATAAAATATTCTTTGCATTAGATAATCAGCTCTTTCGGATTCGGATCCGGATCGGACCGGGAGGCGGGGAAGCCGTTGGTACTCTTGACTTTGCAATTATCGCCCACTCGCTCTTCACTCCCTCCTAAATCCCTCACTTACTTTTCTTTGGCTCCTCTATTTCGATACGGTATTATAATAGTATGTATCGAATATGATGCATACGAAATTATCGATCTTAGTACTAGGTCCCTCTACGACGTCTCGAGTCTTGGGGACCCACAAAATTTTGTCATACCTGTCATACCCCTGCCTCTCATAAGACGTGCTGTTCACCTCGATTCCGTCGAACACATGTTGAAAATGCAAAATTGTCCAGGAAGTATGTATCTGATTGCGCATTTTACTGAACTCAGACTAGCCTGACTTTGTATCTAGATTCTGGTACTTATAGCTGGACCCTCACCACCTCCTTTCTTCTCTCGCCCCTCTTCTCTCTCTCACAAACGCTCACGACTACACTAGTCTAAAACCTCGAAGTAGTCCCTTTAATATGTCCTCGTCACTCACTATTGATAATGATAGGCTCGAAGTCATAAAAACCCTCGTTCCGACACATTCCTCGCTGTCTGCGCTTCCGATCGCGCAACCGTATGCCGAAAGTCTCTTGCAAGGTATCAGTGAACTCCAGAAAGACATTTCTGAGATCAGACCAACGCTCTTGGACTCTCCATGCGAAAGTCTTTCGATCAATCCGATCTGGACCAAATTTTATTGGGGGCATCAACCCCGTATCGTAGGTACCTTGGCAGAGCTTGGTGCCCGCCTATCGCTGCAGTCCTCTTTGTTGGGCCAGGAATATCAGAACTGGGATCTCAGGAAACGAACCATTGAATCAGCAATTAGTTGCGAGGTCAGAATCATTGCCCTTCTCCGTTACTACGCCTACTTCAGATCTACAGTTGGGCAGAATGACAGAGATCACAGGACGGAGAAGCTGGGACAGATCGAGAATCACGCTATATTCTGCAAACGGTTTACCGAGGCGCTATTTGATCCTACGTCTGACTCTTCACTCGAAATAGACTTGGATCACTTGGAAGCCAGCGACACGCTGGAGATGGACTCTAGTCATAGAGACTCCCACGATGAACGTTCGATTGACGTTGGTCACCCTCCTAATACGGTGGGCGCGCCTTTGGACTCGGATTTGGCGCACTCCTACGAGAAGGCCAGAAATGAAATTGAGGGCTTACTCCAATCCGTTATCCCCGACGTTGACTTCGAAAATAACAAGCATCTGGAACGCAAGCATAGAGCGAGGCTCGGTCTCATCAAGCCAATTGCCGACAATCCAGTGCTTAAGGACGTTTGCACACTCATTCCGGCAGGTCAGAATCAGGGGGCACAGAATAAGGCGCGTAATCTTGAATCATCTATCTTGGCATTCAGCGAAGAGCTTAGCATTTGCAAAGCGGAGCTACGAAACAGCGAACCAGAGGACTTCCGCAGCTTGCGCAATCTCTCTCTGAAACTCCAGGGTGTAAAGAATCTTGTAAAACAGCTCGACTTGAAGGAATCGGCTACAAGCGCCGGTCACGATAACGTAACCCCATCTGAATGGTCCACAAAAATAATCATGCCTCCCATCGAATGCGAATACAGACTCCATGTAGCAGACCAAAATTATTGTGAAGCCGTGTTGTTTTTATCGCAAGGCAAGAAGAGAAATACTGAGAGCAAGTCAGGTAAGTCCCGGGGCCCAAGTAGCTGCATGGATTACATCGAGTTCAACGTCTTGTCCATGGAGTTCATCCTGGAACGGTACTTTTCTGATGCATTCAAGGCATGGTCTATTCGTCATGCTGATGGAATGGATGACAGTGTGAAGGAGCGAATGAAGCGTCTCGTCTTGGGTGTCGATGATGATTCCGAGGGCGAGATGTTGAGGTCGCTATCTCAGGATGAACGGAATGCTTTGAGAACACTCCTAGTGGTGACGAATGTTTTCACTCAGTGCAAAAATCAGCTCAGTGATTTCCGGAAACGAATGGAGACGGAAGCAGTGGTGACGGATCTCGATTTGGAGAATGGGAAACATATGCGAAAGAGTCATAAGGAAGCCCTCCAGAGTCTCAAGACTGGATCTCCTCCAGTGAAAACGACGGCAGCGACGGGCACTGCATCTGAACCCGGATCATCGAAACCTGGCTCGAGCCAGAAGAGGAAGAAACATGCCACTAAAGCGGGAGAAAGTTCTGCCCATGGACTTTCGAAGGCACCCACAGAAGAACTTAATAAAAGGGCAAAGAACGCGTAGATGTGCAATATTTACGTATGGTTTTTATCCAGCAATCCTGCTTAAAGCTGGTGCAAGGCTGCAGGCATGCCCTCAGACTCCGAGTCTTTCCCTCTCGATCTCCCCCCCCCCCTCCCCCCTTCCCCTTTTTTTCCCTCTCAATATTCAATTAAATCATGGAGCGAATACGAAATAAAGGAGTTCAGTCCAGAAACTTTGCATTCTCAATCCCGATCCATGGATCAATTATGTTCTATTTATATCACTCATCACAATCTCCATTTTTAGAGCCCGTATACATACATTCATTATTTATTAGACAACATAAAGGCTTATAGAAACGAGGCTGCTCACAGATGATTGTTAAGGATCGACTCTCACAACCTCTTTCAATAAAGTACATCGTCACGAAAGCATCTACATGGAGATTCAATGTCAAATTTTCAGCATAAGCGAATTTGCACACTTTGGGTGCGCCCATACGAATTTCACTAGAAGACGAATTTCTGAGTGCAAAGTCACGATGAGTCACGCACCATGAAGATGCGTGAAAGGGGTTCAGCAAATGTACAAGTTTCGACTTTGCATTCTAGCATGTAGTCAAGAGTCGTATCCGATTCCTGGGAGAGAGGACAACCTTTGCTATCACTTCCCCCAATCCCACCCTAACTCTGTTTGCTTCCGTTATAACAAGCTAAAGCCTTTCTTCGACGCCATTCCGCATCTGTCGACCTCGAGGCCCTACTATGACTTCGTCGCGCTCTCCTGATATGCTCGACTACATCAAGACCCTTGTCCCATCCCCATTATCCCTATCAGCTGACCCGCTTGCACAAAAGGGGGCTGGCGATCTTCTGGAAGCTATCTCGGCCCTCCAAAAAGACTTGGCTAACACCACGTCTTCCCTCGAAGCAGATCCGAACGACCACTTTTCCAACGTTTGGAACACGACTTGGAATAAACATTACCCCCATATTGTGTCTTTCGCGAACAAGCTCGAGTCCCTCCTGTACGATGCGGCCGCGTTGGAGTCGGAGTCACCCGCATCGCAGTGGGACACGGACAAGCACACAGTCATACTGGCCGTGACGTGCGAGCTGCGCCTCCTCGCCATGTTCCACTACTTCGTGTATTACAGATCGGAAGCCGGTCAGAAAAACAAGGCGCGGGGAACGCGGGGGATGGGCGTGATCGAATATCACGCCATGATCTGCAAAAAGGCTACGGCGCGCCTCCGCGGACCTTCCTTGTCCGAGCTGAACGAAGAAGACTTGGAGTCCAGCACAGCATTTGGGGATTACATGGCCGAGGCGGAGCAAATGATGCAAATGGTTGAGTGGGACACCGAAGATATGCTCAAGTGGGGGAATGATCAACGCCTTACGTCCGTAGAGTATCTCGAAATGGGACGTCACTATGAAGACGAAAGGGTGAAGCTCGAGGATCGCATTCGGCTCCTCTTACCCAATATTGACTTCGCGAATTGTAGTCATGCGAATTACAAGAAGAGGTCTGCATTAGGCCTCCTCAAACCACTTGAAGGCAATACCATGCTTCAGCACGTTCATAGCCTGATACCAGCGGTGCACAGTAACGAGGCCAAAGAGAAGGCCAACAGATTGGCGGAGGCACTCACGGAGTACGCCCAAAAATTGAGCGTATGGAAGAAAAATTTGAAGAAGAACGCCGAAGATGACTTCAAACTCACCTTTAACGTGTTTACCAAACGAGCCCTGCATTTGACCAAATTTGCTCAAGGTCTGGAAAACGTTCTACGGGCCGATGTTCCGCCTGCGGAAGCCGCCACGACAGAGAGGGCAGGGAGTCTCGGTGATGACGTTGGCGAGGGCGTTTGGTCTCCAGCGACTATCTTGGACGCCGTCGAATGCGAATGCAGATTCATGGGTCTCTTCCACTATTACCAATATTATAAGCACCCAGTGGGCAAACAGGATAAAAAAGAACGTGGCCGGCGCATGGGACATATCGAGTTTCATACGGCGTGGATAAAGCACGTCTTAGACCGGTCTTTTGCGCGTTCCTTCGATACCTGGTCTTCGCGTTATTCCGACAAGCTAACAACGAATGCGAGGGTGGAGATGAAAAAGATGATCTGGATGGCCAATCACGATCTCGAAGACTACGAGGCGAAGCTTGCGGAAATGCCGACGAGCGCACAGCAGGCTTTGGTAGAGCTTGAACGGGCAACGAAGGTCGCACGACACTACGCGTACGAGCTGTCCAAATTTCGGAGCCGATTCATCGAGGACACATGTTTGAACCTGCTTGACTTTGAGCACGGAAAACACATACAAAAGAAGGAGAGAGAGAAATTGCAAAAATTCGTACGTGGGGACTCTGCGGCGGCTGGAAACTCGGAGGAGATGGCGGAGGGACCATCCAGCAACCCTGAATTGGCAGAATCAGAATCGTCGAAAAAAAGGGGCGAAAAGAGAAAGGCGAGTGAAAACGAGCACAGGCCAAAGGGGTCGAAAAAGGGCAAAGAAGTTGTAGGTGCTGCTGGTTCTCGTAGAGGACGTTGACTACTACTACAGTATTTCTCGACTCACGACCCGGACCTGC
Source organism: Hymenochaete sp. R1 (assembly GCA_019400425.1). Lineage (NCBI taxonomy): Eukaryota > Fungi > Basidiomycota > Agaricomycetes > Hymenochaetales > Hymenochaetaceae > Hymenochaete > Hymenochaete sp. R1. The sequence goes on from JAFREE010000036.1 coordinate 20,558, forward strand.
TCAATGCACTGTCTTGAGCTATTTTTTTGACTTCAGGAACCGTTTCCCGCGCAATATCTTTTCAAACACTTACTTATTTAAATATATAGACACCTGGAAATTATTATGACGATTCCAAAAGGCTCGCTTTACAGCAAGGCATCAGACTCCGAGACGTATAATCGAAGAATCAGCGATTTTGCTCAATTGGAGAGACATGACCCTTTTGCTTTATCGCGCAATTATATCCTAAGACGTTTCTCAACCATCGAAAAAGGTTTTGGGTGAGCGAAGCCAGGCAAATATCCAGGTCATCAAGAAGGTCATGGATTCAAGCTTAAGGAAGGATGCAAGTTGAGTTGAGGCGTGTGGGCGTGGGTATTAACGAGCGAAAGTCGAAATCCCGGATTACGTCATACGCTCTTCGCTGGTACAAAATAGTACCCGACCCGATGAGGGAGAAACCTGCAGATTTATTTCTCAGCGATACTTCCTACAAGTAGATGCTTAGACTTGAGAAACTTTCGAAACTTGCTACTAATATGCACACATGTATGCGCAGGGATAGACAAGAGGCATGGCATAGGCACTCCTTTCGGGTCACTAGCCCCGCGTCGACCGCCGCCACCAGTTAATCACTCTGCTCACTAGAAATGCATAAAGACGGGCATCAGCTCATCTCAGTGCCACGCAGCAGACACCAGTGATATACTACTAGTGCTATTAATATTGATGATCCATCTTCATTGAAGGAACAGACAGTACCATGCAGCAGACCCCAGTGGCTATGTTACTTGTTTATAAGCAGCAGGCTATGACGTCAGCTCAGACCCAGTGTTCCCAGCCACAACCAAAATTTTAAAGGTTCGGAGTATTGTAAGCTGATAGCGACAGCATTAATGTACAGTCCACATACTAACGTACGTTACGAAATGGAGACGAACGAAAAGAAGCAAAAAAGCGAAGAGTCCGTTGTCCGTTGTCCGGAATCCCGAATCCGTGGTCAGAACAGAGTAACGTGAAATGAGGTTTGTTTAAATAAGCGGGTGAGAAGATGAGATGAGCGTGGAAAGAAATCAAAAGGTCCGTTTTTGGCGTTGTAGAAAAGTCATTTGTCAGATGGGTCGAGGAGTGCTTGACGACAGCCATTTACATATGATGCGCTGAGGTACGCAAACAGCCACGGAAGCGGTTCTCTACTCCCACATTAACTGGTCTCAATCTATGCGAGGACGAGGAACGCTGAGGAGACGGCAACGAGCGACGAGATCGTGATGCCCACGAGAGCATCACGGCCAATGAGGCCTGCACTTCCGGACGTGCTATCGGATTGCGGTGCAGCGGAACCTGTGCCTTCCGAGATACCCGTCGCTGAAGAGGCTACAAGAGAAAGGATAGAAGAGCATTGTCAGCATGGCGGCGCCACAATGACACAAATGCGCAGCAGGTGGATATTGGATATTACTCACTAAGGAAGTCCGACCCGCATTGCGACTCGAGGGCATCCTGCACGGTCTGGTTGCCCGCAATCTGGGGCTGGTCCTGCTGGAGCACAGCGTACGCTTGCTGGACACAGTCCGAGCATGTCACGTAGTCGGGGACGGACACCGACGAGTCGCCGGTCAAAATACCCGGCAAGACCGACATGATGTTATTCACGCTCAACGACTCTCCGTTCGCCTGCTCGATGTCCGTCAAGAGGTTCGTGGCGCAGAGCGTATCGTTCGAGTCGACCTTGAGACACGCCATATCGCGCACGGTCGGGTAGAACTCCTGGATGATGGACGTGATGTCCCCCGTGGTAGAGGACGAGTTGGAGATGCCGAGGGAGGCAAGGTCGTCGCCACAGCCGGAAGTGACGTTAGCAACGATGTCGGAGATGGTCTGGTTCGAGCAGGCGTCCTGGGCGCATGCGCCTGCGAGCCAGGTGTTGACGGCGGGGACGAGGGAGGAGTTGGAGGAGGTCGTGAATAGGCCGATGAGGCCGCCGACGTTGAGACATGATGATTCGGACGATGCGGCGACTCCGAGGAGCGTAGACTGACATTGCGATGAGATGCTAGTGAATGAATGAGGTCAGAGACGTGCATTTCCAGAGCTTAGAAAAAAGAGCGGACTGACTCTACTGCAAGAGCAAGACTGCCGCCAACGGCGAACGCAGAAGCAAGAGCGCGAGTCGAAAACATTATTGAAGAAATGCTAGTAAGAGTCGTTAAAAGACGCAGATGCCTGCTGCGAGAGAGACAGAAGGATATGAGTGATGATGGTAAGAAGAAAAGAGACAAGAGAGAGGTGGATACGGGGTGCGGGGCCATAAGTTATAAGAGTAACGGGAGTGCACCGCCTCGACGACCAGAGCAGCTAAGACACGGGCACATGGAAGCGATCACCAGCGCTCACGCTCAACTCGACCTCGCCCAGCTCACCCGCAGTCGGCATTACTCACAGCAACAGATCATCCAGTGCTCCCTCCTATACATCATCACACGCACATCATCGCATCCACTACTAACTCGTTATTACATGATCCATTCCGCCACTCTTTCCTTGCCGTGCATAGAGCCAAGCTTAAGCCTCAAGGTTCAAAAAAGGCTCATCCACTCAGTTCTCCACCTGGCCCAAGTACTCTATGATACCACTCCAAAGTTACCGCATCTCGACACTTAAAAAAAGGAGTCGACAAGAACGAGGACGAGGTGGAGCTCAACCAGCCAACCGCCACGGGCCGCAGCCGACGACTTTTCCAGCGCAATGCGAACCTGATCAGCTTGATGCGCCAAAGAGCGACGTATGATTGTCGTGAACAAACAAAAGCAACAGAAAGCACTCCACGTGCACCAATAGTCTGTACCGTACACAAAAAAACGAGTCGGTTTTTATTACGAGCGACTGCAGCTATGTTACGACACGAGATTCTTGTTTCCAAGTGAACCCAGAAGAAGGAAAGACGGCCAGGGAAATGTTGAGTAACGCGACTGTACGTGTAAATGAACGTGGAAACGGAAGTGGCGGGTCTCGGAGCCAATGAGAGACAAGAAAGGTTCATGGCTGACTAACCCAGCCGCGGCGCGGCTGACGCTAACACGGCAAAGCAAGTCCGAGTCCGACACTCCGACGTACCAAGAAGCAGGAGGCCAATGCGCAGAAACCACGATCCAGATACAAAAGAAATCCATGAAAAGAGGAATAGTCAATATTGTCAAGAAAGAGAGAGAATAGAAGCTGGAAGGGGGTGCATGCCCACGAACGCGGACATTGATTGCACGCGACCTCCGCTCAGAGTGAGAAGATGCATAGGATGTCAACATCATACCCGACATAAGAAACGTGAAAAAGAAATTCAAACCTGGAGGGCTGTGTACCGAACCCGTAGGTCGCGTACCCGAGTCCTGTGTCTATCAAAGAAAACCAATATCATTGAATAACATTCCGACGACCTATGACCCACATATGCCGATACGTCCGTGTCAAAAACACTATGCCCACGCTCCGTTGCACTTCCATGAAAAAGATTCACAGGCGATGGTGGGAGAAACGAAGACTAATACTAATCTTTCGCGCCCAAGTGCACCACCACTTGTGGTCGCCGGTCCCTCCGTCTCCTTTCCACGAGCAGGTAGCTCACTGTCGTCCCGTTCGAAAACGGAAATTTAGCGAACGACGCCGATGTCGAAATATACATCAAGGTGAAAAACAGGAGATGTGATACGATAGAACGATGAGGATTGTCCAAACAAATTCCCGTCAGAATGTGGGTTGTAATGTCGGCGAATGACCATATATGATTTTTGTGGACTCACTTATCAGCGCATCGAGCGAACCGACGACTTCGGGCTTGATCTCGAGGTATGCATGTTTTGACATCCGAAAGACGAAAAAGTGACGTTTATGTTTATGTTGGACGACGAGCGGCTCTTTCGTCTCGCCGTCCGCTCGAATCATCTAGGGCGGAAAGCACGATCGGATAAGCACCACAACACCGCTAAAAGCTAGTAGCAGAAATGAGTTCGGCATTACCTGGAGTTGCCTCTTGTGCGTCTTCCACCTGTACTGTATCCCCGAGTCGTTGAACGTCCCACCACTGCTAACAGACCGACCAAAACCCGGAAGAACAAGAAAAAGGAACGCGCTCAGCCGAACTCTTCACACACATACTTTCCTCAATCCCTCGAGAAATTCCACTCACACTTTCTGCGGCGTCTTCGCCAACCACTCCCTCGCGTCCATCCATCTCGCCTCCTGTCCATCTTGCCCCGCCCTATCAACCCCAAACCGCACCCGCGCCTCCCTCCCCGGCTCGCGCTCCAATTCTGCGACGGTGACCATCTCTGCCGTGTCCGGGTCGAGTTTATTGAGCTTCGTGAGATGTGGGTGCCAGAAGCGTGTGACGATCTCGTAGTAGAGGGCGTCGTCGTCGACGGCGATGGTCGTGTTTCGGAGGGAGTTGGTGGAGAGGACCATCTTGTGCGGTGGGTCGGCTTTCTTGGGTGGAGGAGGCATTGTAGATGCGTTTGCAGCCCCTCTAAGCTGATATCGTTAAGAAGATATTCTGTTGGATTTCGGCCTGAGTGCCGTAATCGGAAAGATATAGGTGTATACGGAGGTATGGATGACTTTGTCGACAAGGTTAACAGAGCAGGGGAGACTACCAAACTTCTGCTAAGAGTGCGGTGCTAGTTGAAATGGGACGTTTCTCTTCGGTGGGACGGTACACTACACCGGGCCTTTAATACGTGCCAAATTCAAAATCTTCATAGACTCCCGCACATTCGTCTACCCACACCACTGAAATTCCCTGGTCAGTTTCCTCTGAGATCACTGAGAAGTTCTGCTTGAAACCCACCAGGAACACCGTTTGTCATCGGCCTTTCCTTGACCTCTTGCCGAACAAAGCGTCAAAGGCACGAAAACACTGGGATCTTCGACAAGCTATCGGCCCTCATTGGTCAAGTCCGAGTAAACGTTCCCATACTCACCATCCACACTGAGAAACCGTTTACGCGTGGTGTGGGACTGGGATATGACAAAGGTTTTGAATCGCATGTAGCCACTGACACCCGTGGGAACCTCTTCGTGCGCCACCGTCCCAACGTGATGGGGCAAACAGATCAAAAGACCGAAAGACCAAACAGGGAGCGATTGATTGGTTATTTTGGTAGAGTTTGAGCGTATGACGGCGTTCCAGCGTTCCGGAAACGCATGCCGTCGTCGCCACTGGCGTGCCGATACGTTGCCTAGCTTTATTTGGTCTTGAAAGTCTCAAGGAATAAGAGAAGGGGGCGTGCGAGTGATAGGGAGGAGAACTCTGGAGTGAGGGGTTTCTCGAGTCAAAAGAATGGTACCATGGTTTTGGGTCGAGCTGTGTGTACGCTCCGAGGGCATGTCTACCGGTTCCGCAGATAGACGATTTTTTGAAGTGGATTTCGGAGAAACTTGTGTTGGAGAAGGAGGGGTTGGGCTTCTTCTGCTCGTTCGCGAAGGGAGCCGGAGCCGTGAGTGCCATGAGTGAAAAGGGCATGTTCACACAGCTGTTCCCATGAAAGTCTATTGATAGAAGGATTGGGATAATTGCGTGCTAGAGGGCAAATTTGGAGGATGAGACCTACGATTGAGATCGTTTCGTTGTCAGATGAGGCGGAGAGCCGGTACACAAGTAGTCTTAGAAGATCTTGTATGGGAACGTATTGACTTGCAACTGACTGTGCGTACCAGCTATCATGTACCGAGCACCAGTGATGCTAGCAAAACCGTTCCCATCCTCCATCACGCGAGGTCGCCCGTAGGTTCTGGACTGAAAACCGATGCAGGTAACGTTGTAGAGAGGCAACTACGCCTCAAAGCAGCTTTCGGCGCAGTGTGGAACGCTTGAAAAAAAGACCCACATGAGCAAGGCACTTAAGCTGCCGCATTCCAGACCCAGTGAGCGTTTCGTTCTTCAAGACAAGAATCACTTGCGCTTGTCAATAGGCGTGGAGGTCGACAAATGAAATGCGAACCCATGTTGTCGGCAGGTCCTCGAAGTAAGTGAGTGAGTGACGTGAATCGCAAGTATTAATAAGCTAGAGATGACGTAATCGACTTTCCAACGTCATCGCCCACATCTACTTTCGCTCGCTAAAAATATTATAGGATACGCCAATGTACTAGTAATCGAACAAATTAATCATGTCCCATCACCTACGCGAACTCTTGACGACTCCTCGACGCCGTGCCTTCGCTTTGGAAACTAATAGAATAACGTCTGTACACTTATCGGAGTCGACGCATTGTTGCAAGGTGCTCAAAGACTGTGATCGTTATTATCGTATGATTATCTTTTTTAAAAATAAAAAAAATATGCAAGCACTTGAAGAGATGGGCGAATATGGCCGATGAGAGTCCTAGACGAGAACCTGTACCACTTACCCTCCCTTTATTGATTGGACGGTGGGGGAGGCAACGATTCAGATGAAGATTCAAAGGAGGAAGACAAAAGAGGACTTTAAGCGACCACGTGACACAAAGAGTCACAAAGGTCACAGATACTTGTAACAAAACCACACACGCGAAGACCGACGTGCTCTCTTCCCATCCTTCTCTTCTACCATCACCTCTTCTCTTTCTGAGGACCTCATCTCCGACGGTCCCCTCGATCTCATCCTTCAATTATCACCAGTCTCCACTGTATACCGCATGGTCAAACCTGCCGGTCTCCGTCAGCGAGCCCCGATCGGTGCACACTTCGAGCTGAGCTCGCAGTCGTACGTCGCTTGTCGATTTCCCCCTTGCATGTCCTCACTCACTCTCTATCTGTTACCCTCCGCAGTTTTGCGATGCACTTCAAGAAGTTCGCGAACTTCGTTGGCTTTGGAACAAACACTTCTACGGACAAGCAGAATGGTTCCAACAAACGCAAGCGCACCTCCGTAGACCATTCAACCACATCTCTCGAAGATAGCGCCGGCGCACGGACTGATTCCGGCAGCGACGCCAATGAACTGACCACTTCCAAGGAAGAGGTGAGCGCGTCTAGCAAATTATGCAATAACCCAAGCTGACCCAGACGGATGAGGTTATCACAGTAAATCTGCTAGAAGCTAGTGCTTCCCCCCTTGAGGCCTCCCTCAAGCATGCCTTCGAGTGTCCCGATGCTCTCGTCGCCCTCAGCAAAAAATACAACATCCCGACCTTCGGGACTCGCAACCATGTTCAGGCCCTCGAATGGTGCAAGGAAAGCGACCTCGACATACATATAAACAATATGTTTTCATGTCGGCCAGGCCCGCCGTTAAAGATCGCAGCCCATTTCGAAGTCTTCGATGCCAAGAGGAAGTGCCTTGCCTTTCACTACCTCCGCTTCTGCCATAAGCTTGGAATTCTCGATTGCGCGGGCGAGAACCTTTCGCCAGAGGACGTTCACCGTCTCTATATCTGCAATTATATTAGTGATGAAGATCTTGACTTTCCTGTTGGACGTATTCTCTTGGCTGCAGGCGCAAGGCGACGCGTTGGCTGCTTGACAAAACAGCCGGCATCGAAGAGTAAGCCAAGCAAGGAGCTTGTCTATTGGTCTGTCCTTCGTAGCGATCCAAAACCGACTACGAACGATATTTTGCGACACATCGCTTTGTTCGAAACCATCAGAAATACTTTTCTGTCCCAGAAGTTCGGAGCTTTCTCACGCGCACTTTGCGAACGCCGTCGGTTCAGACATTCTTGGATGGCCAACTGGCAGGAAAAGCATGGCATATACGGATTAGAGGAGGATGGAATCAGCGATGAACGCGCGCTTGGAATCATCAAAAGCCGAGATTGGACGTACATACCTGCCAAGGACCATGCGATCGCCAGAGAACTCTTTAAACGCAAGCGCAAGCTATCTCCGTGTAAGCCTTCGGATGATCAGTGCCTCGACACTCGCCCCATCAAGAGACGCAAGCTCCCTATCATCGCTCTCGACTTTTACGATACCGAACCGGCTCAAGATTCTTCGACAGTCCAATCGTCCTCGTCGGCAAGCGTTATTTCTGAACCTGCAGAGGTTACCGATGGAAAGACCACTGAGCTCTCGAAGGGCCATTGTAATCACCAGCACCTTCATTGCGCTGAAAAGGATGCGCCTGTCCATGATTCCAAGACTTCGGTTTCGTCGGACGCCGGGCCATCGTCTTCTAAATGAACGTCCGTGTTCAACTGCGAGCTAGCGAGGGAAGTTACAGAGGACTAGAGGAGAATGAAGAATGGCGAAGGACGCAAAGGTTGTATGATATATAGTAGAAGAATAAGGAAAGGAAAGGAAATCCCACGGAGTGGGTGTATGCTGTATGCTTGGTTATGGATTATGGATTATGTGGAAATAAATAAATGAATATTACAATTTTAACATTGAACCTTCGTTGGCACCGTAAGGGCTGAATCTGCATCCTCAACGATGTTGGTGGTCAGCCTACTTGTTTTATTTTATTTCTTGTCTGCCTGTCTTGAACCCGGCCTTGGTAATTGGAGCACTTGTTTCAAAGATCTTGTCTCAGTGTCTGTACCGCCGAGGAGCCGCAAGAAATAAAACCGGTGTGTATGACTACCTAAATACAACGCATTCTGTAATTATGAATAGCAGTTCATGGGTAGGTTTCGTTCATCCTGATTTAGAGGTAAGACAGAGCAGAGCGTATACCACCGACAAAACAATTGTCATAAGGCATTAGAAGTTTAAGAGATGGTATAGCTTTCACTCACTTCCATCCGCCGAGGCGAGCTGCCAAGGCACCCATTCGTTTCTCAGGTATTGATATTGTCCTCGCCTTGAGATGTCTTTGCCACTATATGTGTGAACATCGCGCCGGAAGTACCACAGGGCATAGCTGTGACAAGATCTGGGCATGGACGACCGAGCCTCCACAAGCAGCTCCAAGTCCCTCCGAGAGGCATAGAATAGTATCAACTTTCTTATCCGGGGCACTATTTGTCTCAGACGCACTTTTTGTTCAAAAATTGAAAAAGAAAGTATAGACTACCTTTGAACTTGTCGCTTGAAGTCAAACAAAGACTTGAAAGAGCCCTTTCAGCACCTGTATTGATGACGTAATTTCCACCATGGATCCTCCTCGAGTCCTCGGGTCGGCGTTCAGGAGTCTGCAGACGCGTTCTTCCTGGCTTTAACCCTTTCCTCTCCCTTTCCGCTCGATCCCTCCTTCGTCTCCTTCTTTTACTCGACAGAAGTCCTCTGACAGTGTATCTGTGTCTGAACGTCCATGGAGCCCCCTCAACGCCGCCTTGAGCATCCCGGACCTGAGAATGGTGAACCTGGTCCAGACACCGGTCTCGCAGAGTGGACGAAACGCATCAAGGCCCTTCAACGGGATGTCGACGCAGACGAGGAGGCAGAGCAGCGCAAACTCGAGGAAGAAATTCGAGCATCAAGAATGGCAAGGACCAACCGGAGGAGCGGCGGTGTCCAGCTTGCAGGAAAGGTCGGGACCAGCTTACAAGGCTTGAGGGAGAACGAGGAGGCCTGTGAGTGAAAATACGGTCTTGTGAAAGCTTTGTGGTGACAAGCTCTCTGTTATTTGTATTGCGGTGGAACTCCCAGCGAGCAGCTCTGGCGATAGATCGGATGCACTTCGAAAGCTAACCGGCGAGCCCTCCGCCTCCTATTCAGCAGCGTCACCTTCGCTGTCTGCAAACATGGAGCGCAAGACTTCAGCTTCGAGTTCAACGGAACCCATGTCTCTAGCTGCCTTCATGGGGGGCAAAGCCACGGGTCCACGTCTGAATAGGCCTACGGCGCAGCCTGATGCGCATGATCCGACTCTCTTTGAACAGAGATCGCTCTCTGATATCCATGCTCCACACCCTGTCTTTGGAAGCAGTGGTGTAGCTTTACCTGGCTTAGCGAGCAAGGGAAGGTCAGTTGTCGAGCAACAGAGCTCAAGGGTTGGAAAACCTAGTCGTGAGACCGGTCAAGGAGACGAACTACGACCTATCTCAAGTGCGAAGCCTGTGCAGACATCTGCACCTGCCCCGAAACCCAAGCCCACCTTAACACATGATTCACCGCCCGTCAGTGCATCGGCAAAATTATGGGCTCGGGAACGGACACTCAGCACACCGGGGATGCCAAAGCCCGCAGACCGACTTTCACCGGGTGTACCGTCTGGTTCCCCGGGAGTTAGGAATCGGGTGGAGTCTCTGTATGCACACGCCAATAAGTCTGCTGAACGTACGGGTGCACCTATGTCACCTCCAGCTCTGAAGAGCTCGAAGAGCTCCGACAAGATCGCACAGCGTTCCGCCCCATCCACACCTGCGAAACCTGACGCCTTGCGCAAACCTCAGGTTTTAGCCGCAGCACCTCCTGAAAGTGTAGTGGTCCCATCCGCATCCCCATCTATATCCACTCCACCTCCTAGGAGTCATACCCCGAACTCGCGTCCTATGTCTGTATCCCCGCCAATTACTACACCATCACTTTCTCGCCCCGTTCAACCACAACCTCGTCCACTTTCCACTGGACCTCACGTCTCATTAGGCAAGAATCCAGCTCCCGCTTTTCTTAAACCTCAGCAACAGAAGGACTTGACTCCAAGTCTCAGTAGACTTCAAGGTCGCGGATTCGTTCAGAGCGTCGTGAAGCTGAGCGGAGAAATCGTCGCTGCGACAGGAGGTAGCTCACCAGAGCGCACGGCTTCTCCAAAGCGCAACTCTGTTTTGGAGAGGTGGAATCCGCAAACGCCGAAATCGCCTAGTCCCAGCAATGGACTACCTTCTCCATCGATTTCTTCACCTCCGATACGCAAAGCAAAGACTATGGAGACGTTCAGTCCTTCGTCTCCCGAACCTGATCTCGAACGCAGTAGGCAAGCGTCTGAGAAGACGAAGCAACGTCCGGCACCACCTCTAAAGACTGCACGTTCTCACTCGCATTCTGTCTCTACTGCTACATACAACTCAGCATCAGCGTCCAGTAGTACTACGACAAAGTCAAGCTCGACAGTATCCTCTGCTTCTGGTCCGAAGACTCCTGTTCCGGTACCGGGTGACGTTCTTCCCCTTGGTTCATCCAACACGCTCATTTCGTATATCAAGACCAATAAGACGGGCGAAAACGAAGAAAAACCACAAGATGGAAAGCGCACACCTAGGCGATCAAAGACTCCGAGCAGACATGCAGACGAAGACGGGCACGGAGTCGACGAGCTCGGGATGCGTCCACGGTCACGATCAAAGTCACGTTCACGGTCGAGAGGTCCGCCGTCATCTTCGGCGTCGGCAGTGGAGAAAGAAAGAGGCGGGTCGAGGTCGAAGGTGGTGGAATCGGGATCGGATTTCGCTTCGGTGCCTGCGAGTGGGCGCCCGCTGAGCCATGTGCGTTCCCTTTGGTGACATGTCGATGTCTTTTGTGTGAATAGAGTGTTGATTATATTTGTTATTTTCTCTATGTGTTGAACTGCCTTGTGGGTTTCTACGTGGGATTTGAATGGATTTTTTTTTTCAAAAAACTTGTCTGCCGGGGGGTTTGGATGGATGTTAAGCCTACGAAGGAGAGGGCTAAATTGAAACGGAAAGGTGCGACGGCTGGTGGAGGCGTAAATACACAGACATTGCTCATCCCGGACGAGCCAACCAACGATACCGCCAAAGTAACGGAGCGAAAAGACACAACGAAATCGATACCCAAGCCTAAGCCTAGTGAGAAGCCAGCCGCTTTGACAATACCTCGCTTGGAGGACCCAAGTCCGACACTCTCGCCCTCCAGCCCATCTTTGCCTCGCGGAGAGAAAATCCGCCGTCTTCAGAGTGCATGGAGCGAGCAGGGTCCCATCGGCGTCAAGGCCTTGCGAAAGCCTCCTCCGTCACCACTTGATGCCGTAGTACCCTCTCCCACTCGTTTCAATGCAGAGACGAACGTCAACGCTAACGCCGTCAGGCTTAGAACTTCCCTCCCTGGCTTGACGAAGGAAAGGGAACCAGCACCAACAGCTTCTTCGCCTTCTGTTCCTGGACCACCCTCGCCGCCTCTAACGCCTCCCCTATCGACTCGTCAGGACCGGAAAGCCTCACCGAGTCCGGGAAGACATAATCGCATTCCAAGTACCGGTAACCGAGCGACGGTAATGGATGTTGTGCAGGCATTCAACGAGAATGAGAACGAGAATGAAGGGAAAACGGGGGGAGCATCGCCTGTTTCTCCGTTAGCGTACACTCCCAGATCACCCATGGGCACGTTAACGACTTCCCCAAGAACTTACTCCGGGTCCGGTGCATCGTTTGGTTCTCCGATCCAAGCTCGAGGTGATGATCAGGAGTCCGTGCGCGATGCGGAAGAGGGACGTGATACGAGGGGAACAGACCCAGATGGATGGAGCGAGGACGAACGGACGATCACGCCTGCGTCAATGAAGGCTGAACGTCGGCGGTCTGCTATGATCGAGAAATATTCGAGTTTTATGTTGCCTGTGCTTGAGGAGGAGAAGACACCGTCTTCGAGTCCTGCAGGAACGTTGAAGAATGTCGATCCTGCTGTTTTTACCGATGTCGATGGAGAGGCTGATGGATCTTTTGCACCTGTCAATGAGGCGAAGCAGGATAAGGTCAGAATCGGTATGTTCCTCTTTTATCAAGAGCTTACATACACAAATATTAATTCCGCGACGCTTTCAAGATGTGAAGGACGAACCCATCCCGAATGTGAATGTCGCAAAATTGTGGGATACTCCACCTCGATTCTTCAAAGCCGACACCGACCTCCACACAGTCTCTGTCGAAATCAAACTTCTCGACGGAACCAGCACACAGGATATACCCAAAGGGCCGAACAACGTCTTCGTCTTCTACGACTCCGAGATGCTCGCTATCGTGCACCGAGCCAAATCACGGTCGTCTGGGCTTGTGAGCACGAAGGTTTGGGAGTGGAGGGGGAGGAGATATGAGGGTGGAGAGAAGGAGGAAGGAAAGGCGCAGGAGCTCGCGAGGAGGTATGGGACGACGTTGGTGAGGTGTTATCAGTATGCGGAGCCGCAGGAGCTCGTGAATGTTCTTGGAGGGATCCTTGTCACACGGCAGGTGAGCTTGGTACAACATCAAACGTGCATAGAACTACAATTGACGCTATCACCAGGGTAAGAGAACGCTCTGGTCATCTGAGAACACGACAATGCACCTTGTGCGCTCTGTGGCCGGTCTCATTTTCATCGATGAAGTCGACTTGGTACGTACGCACTTCTCGCAACCCTGTAATGCCTAACAAAGACAACCCGTTTCAAACAGAATGTCAACAACCTTTGCTCCGGTTTCAGCTTCTGTATATCTGTGCTTGAAACTCTTTGGGTTTGGTACGGCTGCGGGTCATCACCTATGGAACGCAATGCGGCAGTACAATACGGAAAGACATTAGCCTCCCCTTCCTCTCCAGAAGGAACGGTGAGTACAGAAAAAGAGGTCGTCGAGGCCGAAGAAGGAAGCGAAGACGAGATGTTCTGGATGTTCCTCGGTGAGGACGGGTACGCGAGCGCGAGCCATTGGAAGTGGAGGAAGACGGAGAGGGGAGGGACGGATCCGAGGATGTTTATGATTGACTGCGCTGAGAAGGGCTCGGAAGTAAGTGGATATGTAACATACCCTGGGATCTCCAGAAACCTCATAGCGACTGATATCTGGTTTTTAATCTACCTTTCAAGGTTAAAGAGATTGAGAGCTTCCCTCCTGCGTCTCAAATACACAACTTCATCCTCGTGCTTCATCTTGCGTATGAGATATTCGTGCTTGTGGGCTCCGCGGCAAGGGCACAGAGACAGAATATCAGGCTCAGTCTCACTATTGCTCAGGTTTGTGACCGAACCGTTTCTCAAAGAGAAAGACAATCCGGTTAATTGACATCGCCACTCTAGGAACTGTCTGCGCATACTGCCCGGACGAAGCCTTTCCGACCGCCCGTGCACGTCCTAATATTCCCATCTCGCACGCCACTCGACCTGAGAGCCGCAATGCGAGGCCTCGACGATGAAGCAATCGTTCGTCTCGTCTCACATGTTCCTTCTGATGTGTTTGACTGATATGTTATGTGTGTTGCACAGCACGGGTTGAACGAGGTTCCGGAGCACATGAATTTGCTGGCGGTGGAGGATGCATGGGAACAGGTGAGTGTCATTTTATTTATTCACAGATCATCGATTAAATTGAATGGGTGTCATCTCTCTAGCTTCGGCGGAGGGAATGGGATCAGAAGGAGCTGAGCGACTCGAATATGTTACCTCTGGGGATGGGTCCATGACCATGATATCTTGTCATATGTTTTCGATGCCTCAGCTATCTGGGCATCATTCTTCATTTCTGACCTTTTGCTTTGATTCTTTCGTTTGAGTGGATGGATTGCTATCGATGTATCATTATTTCATGACGCTATGAATGCTAACGACACGATTACTGGACCCTTTTCTATATTCAGCGATCATGTTTTACAATGAGAAATGACTACTCACCACGAACCATCATAAACCAGGAATGAAACACCGATACAGTTGCTCTTATTAAACGAGTCGACTGAGAACGTATCCACGTTCCAAGTTCATATAGACGAGTGCTGATATGTTGCTGGTTGAACTTGTTGAGCCAAAGATTCGCGAATGATTGCTTTATGGCTTCGTTGATTCGACGTTGAAGGGATCAATGTCCCTGAAACTACCGTGTACGAACAGCCAATTCCCCTCAAAGAAGTGGATTCTATCTGGACGCAAGAGTTGACTTAACCATTCGCTTCCGAGCCTGTCAGAGCCCATCGTCCCAGCCGAGCAAGTTGCTTGTATTCCGGCACAAGCTTCGAGCTTCTTTCCAAAGTCAATACATCAAACTTGGGGAACTTCGCTCTTTGTGCAGCCTTGACGCTTTCCTCGCTGTCGAACTCGACAAAAAATTGTTTTCGCTTTTCTGTCTTCGAAACGGGTTTTGAGCACCCCTTGGCAAGTGGGCACTCATGTATGGCAGGGCTAAAGACCAAAAAATGTCAGTTTGTCAATGCAGATAAGAGAGCGACAATAAAGAGACGCTCACATTCTACCGCAAGTCTCGAAAACAGATCGAACGTCCTGCGTGTACTCCGGCGCGCACGCCACAACGATGACACGCTTCAACGCTTTCCGCCCTTGACCTTCAGAATTTCTATCCTTCATCCTTCTTCGATATTTTGATGGCCTCTGGCGATCATTCTTTCGTGCATTGGCGAATCTGGTCTCCGAGGACGTCTTCAAGTATACGTCTGCGAGTGCCGGGATGCACACCAGTAAATCCACACTCATCTCCGGTGGGAGACGGCCAGTGGAGGCGAGATTAAGTGCTGCCTGCGCGTCTTCTTCGCGGGCGAATTCAATGAAATACTGCGAAAGGCCTGGATAGTCCCTAAGAAATACATCCTTGGGAAGAATGAACGGGAAAATGGCGAGGCTTTGTTCGAGTCGCTCATTGGGAACATGAAATAGATAGATTGGAGGTGCATGCCATGCCATGAGTGATACAGTTTCACATCGGAAGACCTAGTTTCACTGACTCACATTTCACCGCAGTTTGCAAAAGAGCATCGAAGTTGGTCATTCGAGAGGAATTTGGCACTGTCGACGATTATTGTTCTGAGGGTAGAGGGCGAGGATGCCATGAACGATTATTGTTCTGAGGGTAGAGGGCGAGGATGCCATGAATGATGATGGTTGGCAGCCAAGGTGAGCGATGCGACCCGCGCCGCCGATGCTTGCTCGCGGCGGTTTGTCTAATGACCTCCATCATCAACAAGTTCTGCCCTTCTCGTCGTTTGCTGGGAGCTTCTCGTTCTCAGACATGTCGCACAAAAATCAAGTTCAGTGGCTGGTTATGCAGATTCAATCCATGTCCTAAGTTTCTGCCGGGCTCTGCGACCGATGCTTTGTAGCATATATATCAAGGAAGGAAGATTCTGCCAACTTTTCAGACCTGGCTTTTGCGCACCCAGCCAGAGTCCAAGACTTGGTACCTTCGCTTGATGACTAGCAGGCGTAACTACACGAAATGTTACAACGTTCAAATAGCCCTAAACCCGCTCGCCTCCACTTACCTCTTGTCTCCAAGCGCGGTGGAACCATCCACTCGAAGTGGGCCATCGTGAATAGGCACGGAGCGAGTGCTCGAAGTCAACAAATCAATCTACATTGCACGTCTTGTGCTTGATGGGGACCTTTCAAGTCGTCGTCATCAAGCGATCATAACTAGTCCGCCATCACGAGTGCGGAAAGGCGGTTGTCTCGCGAATGTGTTTTTCGTCTCTCTGCTTCACCTATGTCCAGCCAGGTAAGTCGTGCACTTGGGATTCGTGAAGAGAAATGAAACTAATGTATACCATACCGTACTTCTTTCAGCTCGTCGTTGGAGACCGCGTTATATTGTTCCAAGGGGACAAGGTTCCGCCATCATTGGCTATTATCAGAAACTTCGCATTTGTTGATTCAATTTCGTTATCTATTTCTGACATGCTGCATTCGGAACATTTACAACCAATCGCATATTTAGTGAGCTTCAGTTCTTTCATGCCGAGAATTTGCTCGCTGAATCAGTATTCGGCGTCTGACTCATACAGACTAATTTTGCAGGGCCTTACAGACGAAACCTTTGCTTTCCTCTACTTCTTAGGAAGACGCTCTTTGCAAATGTTGGGTTCAGGAGCTAGATGGATTGCTAAGGCACCGTCAGGCTCAACCTTTTTCCCTTTGAGCTTCAAAGCAGTACTCAAACCGGGCTTTTTTGGTTCATTATCTTGGAGTAGCGTCGAAAGTCTAGTCAAGGAGCGACCATATCGATCTTTGCGCTACCAAGGTACCGAATTTGACCTAAAGACACCAAGAATCCATTTGCTAGACCTCAATTTGCAGCTTCTTACCATGAATAAACCTTCACATAGAGCAAACCGCGCGGACGATTAGTAGGCCGAGTTTCTGGGTAAGAGTATTGCATCTTTCCTTTGACCATGTCCCCCATGTCCCCTCTCGTCTCACTGATCTTCAGCTCTCTCTATCTCTTGGGTGGGGTTTATGCAGAATCGCACGAAATCAAGGTCATTAACAAGTAAGCTCCCTCCTTTTGTTTAGACCTTGAGTGAGCAAGAAACTGACCAAACCTCCTCATTCAGCTGTGGATCTGGAACCGTACGCTATTCTCAATAGCAACTCAAGAAAGTGCTGACCACTGATGCCTCACCAATTATTCATAGCCTGCGTTTTATGCAAGTGGGCAACAGTTGGACGTGAGCGGTGGCTCGTACACGAGCAGCGGCCCTCTCAACTCTGGTAAGGCGTGAGTATCCCTTCTTTGGCAGTATCAACCGTTCTGTTGATCGGAGTACTGTAGATATCTTGACAGAGGTAAATACCACGCTTCTCATTATTCTTACACCGTCATTGAATCTTCCCGCTTTTCTAGGCGGGGATGGCTGTAGTGTGGATGCCGTAGGATGCACGTTGTTCGAATTCAACTTGGCGAACGGAGGTTCCGGTGCTAACAGCGCCGACATCTCGCTCATCGACAAGTCTGCCTATCTTCCTATTGTCCTCCTTCAATCTGCTGATAGTGTTATTTGACAGTCACCCTTTCAATGTTGCCATCGGCTTCACATTCACGGGCGGGTGCGTAGGTCAGGGGGCTTCTTGTACGTTAGACTCATTCTTTCCGCAACTCAACGTGATTAACTCCAAACATAAGGCGGTGACGCACAGTGCAAGACTGGTTTCTTCCAATCAGATGATACCTGCGTTCAAGTTGGTTGCAGCGAAGACGATGTGAGTTCTGCTTCTCACGTGCACACCATACCGTGGCCACAGTCTCATTGATCACCAAAATTTAGGTCGGTTTGGAAGTAACATTCTGTGGAGTTGACACCGCTTTCACGGATCCGAACCAGACAGGTTCTCCTTGTAATGGTGGAGCAAACTCAAGTGGTTCTGCTAGTACCGGTAGCGCTGGCGCTACAGGGTCTGGCAGCGCTGGTGCGAGCTCGGCCACTGGAGCTTCTTCTAGCAGCGCGGCTCCCTCTGCGTAGTCTGAGGGAGACCATTGGAACCTCAAGATTGCATACATTGTATATTTGGACTCCGTGATGACTGACGGCTGCTGGCAGCTTTTGTTTGCTCGCTCATTCCGCTCTAAAGACATTATGTACCACTATGAGATAGGCCGTCTTCATTGCTGTCAATGCTTACTACACCAGAATTGGGAGAATTCTTAAGAAGCTGACTGAGTACGGTGCTTCGGAGAGCAGGAATGAGGCCCCCTCGCGATGCCTCGAGGAATGAAAGTCGCAGACTCTCACCAAATGCAAAAAGCAAAGACGCCCTTGTTTCAAAGATTCATTTGCTGCTCTGATCAAGCTGCTGTCCTCAGGGTTCATACTTATTCAACATGATTAGTGCAGTGCTCTGCACTTGAGCGCCCTTGCTGTGACACGGCGGCCAAAAACTCGAGACACCCTTACTTCTTATTTATGTTATCTCGAAGAGCGCCTTTATTTGGGGTTTCGTTCCTTATATGTAGTTATAACTTGAAACGAGTAAAAACGGGGATAAAATGTCTCAAGATAAAGCATTTCAAATTCATTCTGCTATGTGATTATGTAAACACGTAGAAGATCGACGTATATGTTGAAGTTCGAAAGTCCCAGTAGAGGAGGGATTTACTTCTTCACCACCTTGTTATTTGCAAACAATGCTTATCTGGGAATCTATCTTCATTCAGAAGAAATACCCAGAATATGTTTCGGCACCTCTGACTGTGGCTGGCTTTGCTCGCACGGATACCTGGGCGACTTTTGGAGATGAACGGGGAGAGACTTGTTTCCATGCAGCCTTCCGACTTGAGTTTTATTGTTGATCCGGACAAAGCTGACTTGCGCAGCAAAAGGCAGATAACTTGACGTTTGGGCTCAGCTAGTGCTATGACTTTGAGGTCTAATCAAAGGGGAGCACTCTGAAATTGCAAATAAGCGCGTTACGTGACGTTACACTGATGTGGATGGTGAGTCTCGACTCGGAATTCATGTGTGTAGTCCGAGAACCCACTTCGCTGATTATGCACTTTAACCTCGTATACCACTCTTTACATGCTTATAATTGAGGGGCTTCGATATGGCGGATGGTACGTCTTACTTTGCGTTATGCTGACACAATTCTGCCAGGATTACGAGGTTTGCCTCTTGTTCGCAGCGAGCAGTAATATGCACTACAAAGCAGGCCTTTCCATTCTGAAGAGATATCAAGCAATACAAACACGAGGGCCCCTCAGAGCGCACTTTGGCCTACACTTGCTTCTCCAATACCATGTTGCCCACCACACTCTTTTCACTCATTTTCCTCCTTGCAACCAGGGTCTCTGCAGAGACCCACACCCTCAAGTTCAATAACAAGTACGTCTTATTTCTCTTTCTACCGCTCCTACGTCTTACAAGAATGGATTTTGAAGCTGCGGTGATGGTGAAGTATGGGGTGCCTATAGTGAAGTCTCTACGAATCATTGACCGGTTCACAGGTCAAACTTTATGCCTCAAGTGTACCCCTCGCAGTGCAAGGAGATTCATATACGTTCGACGGACCCGTCGCAGGAGGCGTTGCGTAAGTTCCTGTGATATTATCTCATTCTCTAAGTGACTAATAACAAACTATCCAGCTATCTTGATAGGGGTAAGTGACTGACTCAAATTCTACTGATCTATTTGCTTCTCTTTCTTATTTTTGACTGTAGGTCAGTGCACCGATGATGGGGGTAATTGCATGATACTAGAATTCAACCTGGCCGATGCCGGTATAGCGTCAAACAGTGTTGATTTATCACAGATTTATAAGTGAGCTCGGTTATCATAGAAAACACTCGAAACATTGCTGACCATCTCCCAGTCACACCTACCAGTATCCCATGGGGTTCAAACTGACGGGCGGTAATTGTGATAGCAAAGGCGCTGCCTGTAAGCCCCCCTTCACTGCGTCTACGACTCGAGCTGACTTTCCTTCAAGGTGCTGATGCTAGCTGTAACACGGCTTTCCACGAGCCCCCAGAAACTTGCGTGCAGGTAGACTGCGGAGGTTCAAACGTGAGAAAAAGTCTCTTTTCTACTATGCGTAACTTACGTGTCTTCTTTAGACTGGCATTGAAATAGATTTTTGCGGCGTCCAAACAGGCTTCACGGATCCTGCGCAAGTCGGAAGTCCGTGCCCTGAAGGTTCCTCAAGCGCGGGTGGGTCTTCTACTTCCGGTGGATCGAGCACCGCGGGCGGTTCAAGTGTGTCAGGAGCGGGGTCTACTGGTGCTGGCTCTGCAACGAGTTCTGCTGCCAACCCCAATCCTACCTAATGTTAAGTCCAGTCGCGTTAAGGGTATCTGCTGGTCAGACCTTCTTGGGACGATGTGCGAGTCGTTTCTAACCGCGCGTTTGTAGCCAGCTATAATCCATTGGCCTTACCGCTTCGTTTACTGTTTATCCGATAGCTTTGCATCGCAACACCTTTTTGTCACTCTTCATTATTGGATATAGTCAAAACGTCTACCTTTTCAGGAATATACCATGCGCAAATATAAGAAATCTCAAACATCACGTTCCTATCTCAAGTGCCTTGAACTTGCCGAAACACGTTACTTTGCCGATTCGTTTCTATCTCTGCCGCTCATATCCTTCGGTCAAACTGCTAAACCATACGTAAAGTTCGTTCATAACAGTCGCGGGAATGGATCAATTTGCTCGTGAGGTCTGATCTAGTATATGTCACGTTGCTTGATCACATAGAACTGTGCTGGCAGTGATGGGGTTCGTACATTTCGTCTCGATATTCTACGCGGCTGTTTAAAGTAAAGTCGCGGTTCAAGCATTGTAAGAGAATTGTGTGTTGAACAAACACATGCACAACAATATTTTCTGGGGACGCTGTAAGTGAGAATGCACAACGATCTGAGTATACGCAGAAAGTTACGCGAACCACAACGACTTGAACGAGCTGACAACTTTTATTAATATTAATATTAATATTGATTGCGCATCAGCCACGCGAAGTCACGAGACCGTTCAACGCACACAGACACAGGAGACGCAGCTGGAGACGCCCTCTCATGATCACGTAACTCACCTTTATACCTTTTCATTTGCATTCACACCTATCTTTTCCAATACTCCGTCAAGCTCGTAGTCCACAATGGAGAAAATGGAGGATGTGAAGCTGGCGAGTGGAGATGGTGCTCCTACCGCCGTTGCATCATCAAGCGACACTAGCGTACAGAATGCTATTCTCATGAGCGACGAACCTTCCGAAGATGCCCAGAAAGTTGAAGCAAGAGGCAACAAAAAACTCGATGAAAGCGGGACTGCTGCTCAAGAAAAGGCAGAGCCTTCGAAAACTACCGTCCTGCAAACGCAAATCAACGAGTTGCTGGGGCAATCGTCCAAACTCAAGTTCCTCAGATCCATTCCCACACATATCATTCTCCTGCACCAGCAATCTCCCTTGATATCGTTCGACTTGGACTCGTTGCTCAGTACCGATGCAACTTCAGGAGGGCCTATAAAAACCCACAACATGGGGTCGCAAGTATCGTCAGCGTTTCGTGCGGTCAACGAGGCGAGGGAGGGACTCTTGAAGGAGAACACGCAGGAAGCATTGAGGACGGCCAATAAAAGTGACGAAAAAGACAGATTCGAACCTTCAACAAGCCGTAGAACACGGAAGAAAAGGTATGTATCCGCTTGACTCAGACGGAGAAACGCGAATCTGATATTACTTTTGCGAGGCGACTCATCACCGCAGATTCCCCGGCACCCTTCCCACCATACCAACCTCAGGTTAAGCGTATTTTCCCCTTCCCTTCGACTCTTGCACGGGAAGTGAAAACACTTGATGACCTTATACGTTTCATTGGAGAAGAAAACTCGAGAACGGGGGAATCAATGTCTAAAGGAACACAACCAAGAACGAAGCTCGCCATTTGGTTGCGTTCTCGTGGCACCGTCCCTAGTGTCTCAGATCCTTTGACAGTTAGGGTACTCATCCGCGACGTGGTCACTATCTTCGTGAAGCTAAGACAGACTCATTGTTCATCGGAAGGCTCCCGTCTTCAAGTTGAGAGCGGTGTCGCGTTTGGACCGCGGGAGAAGGTGATTTTATTCGGTATTGTAGCTGCGCCCACAAGCTCTGAAGCGGGTATCTTTGCAGAAAACGCCATCTTCCCATTCAGATTTTATTGTATACCAAAAGCTTTCACAACAGATGACACGGATGATAGAACGAGAGCCTAAGGTCTCCATTGTGCAGCTTATAGTAAGTTCTTGGTTGCATCTGGGCTTGACCTTTATCAACTCCATTTCGTCCTTGTCAGGGACTTATCCGGAGCTACGAGCAGTTATTCGATGCTCCATGCTTATCCTGTTCGCGCGTCCTATCACAGGACAAGCACATTCCGCCGGTCGCCCGAGTGTGGAAAGATGGAGCTGGTCCAGGGGAGCATGGAAAATGGGTTGCGCAGCATGCATCTTGCCTTCAAGATTTATAAGCACAACTTTGTCACAAAGATGTACCCAGAATCTAAGGTGATTTACTCTCCATATTGAATCCTGCAACGCCCTCATGAGCGATACTTTCGTTTTAGTGCTGGAGGGTATCCTTATTCTCGCTTATTGATAGTTCACTTATCTGGCGCTGATTTAGCGCCGAGGTGCGAAAGTCTAGCGGATGCCTCATTTACCCGACTTGATCTTATTGAAGCTAATTCGATCTCTCGTGCTGTTTTCTATGATCGGCCGACCATTTACCATCTGGAAGGGTTTCTTTAGTGGCCGATTTAGACGTTGAGTGTGGAGAATGGAGAGGTGACCATTGTCCTTGGTGCCGAATCGGGATTCACATCTCGAGCCGCATCGGCACCAGCTATTCTCTCGGGTGGTATCATTATATACCCCTTTCTTTTTCCTCCTGGAAGCTTGCGGCCCCTGAGCTTGACTCCTCGACGGGCACTGCCCATCTTCCTTTCTTATGCATTTTCCATTACTTTGTTGATCTCGAAGCACTATCATAGGACGTTACGGATCTGCAATTGAATTTCTTTCCCATTGTTACCCATTACAAACACCGCACTTTTCTTCCAACTATCAATCTGTTCACGTATCCCCGGTGTCTAGTCATCGCCAGACCCCTTCGGAGACGGAGAGGGCAATCTGGCATGTGCGGGTGACCGTTAGGAAACGTTTCTCGTTGCATTCCCTATTCCCAATTTCCGCGCGGACGTGCTGAGCGAGCCGCCGTATTTCTGCGCCGGATCTCTTTCTCCCGACCTAGTCATCTCCATTTCATTACACTGGCAAATCATCTCTAATAAAGGGTTCCAACATCGAAACTTTTTGAGGATACTTCTTTCCACTTGACGATCCCTTCCCTCCCTCAAGCAGGGCTTCCAGACGCCGACACTATACGAACGAGCACAACAACATCGAGGCGTGCAATCGCTGCGCCCGTTGATCCAACCCCCACCTTGCCGATTTCCAGATTGCTGAATGGCTTTGACGATGGCGCCCACCTTCCCAGATGCATTTTCTGGCCAGTACATCGGAGGTGGCTCTATACAAGCCACTCAAGGAGTTATACAAGCCACGCAAGGAGTGCCATCAACAAGCTCCTTGCTTTCTCACTCCGCCCATTCCTACACCCAATCCCAAGTTTATAGTTCACCAGTACCAGCTTCGACGCACGGACAGAGTCAGTCCATGCCAATGCAATCCAGAGACCAGTACCGCTCAATTTCAAACCCAACCAACCACCCAAATTCGTCTTCACCAGCGGCTGACCGACACACTGCCTCGAGCCCGGTATTCCAGCCATGGACTGGTCCTCCTCGTTCTGCAAGCCCATCTTCCCCCTTTCTCCAAACTCTACCCATTTCCTCACACAGCGGCATGATTGTTGTTGTTGGCTACTCGCCCAAGGAAGGTGGAGGGGAACTTCCATTGACAGTAGATGTCGAGCTTCACGCAAATGAGTCGGACAACGGATTTGGTCAAGGCAACAAGGTATCGCTGACGACAATGAAGCTCAGATTAGTTTTTGGACGGGCTGCCGTTCGGACAGTCGTGAGCAAGAGAACGACCCCATTTACCGAGGATGCTAGTGGAGAATACAACGACGATGACGAGAGTGTCATGAGACTTCGTCTTACCGCGAACACCCCACAACACCCCGACTGTCTCTTCGAAAGCCCGAAAGTGCCAGTGGCAATTCAGGCCATGGATACGCAAACTTCTGTCGTGGAAACCCTTATCTTCGGCTGCTTCACGTATTGGGCAGGTTAGGATTTCGTATGATATAATGCATTTTCGGAACTCAAATTTTATCTAGCAGAGACCGTTCAGCCGTCCGCCACTATTGACCTTCCCACATCCTCCTCTCCCGTCAAACGTAAGAGGGAAGACGAAGGGGTCGAAAATACGATAGCACTTGATGGTCCGAATCGTCAACTTGGGTCGGAGGGCGATACGGACCTTGAACTAGTGCGCTCATCTACTGTCTCTCCTAGCAAAATTGTTGGGCCCGCAGTTCTCGAGTGGATTCAGACTGATGGAACGCTTCATCCTGACGCAATTGATCAAGATTGGTAAGCCCCCATATATGCGCCTGCCAGAGAATATGACTAATCCCATCTAGGACGTACCACGAGCTTACTGAGGGTAGGCGTCTTGTGCGTTTTCATCGCGAGCTCACCGATGGGAAACTCCTCGTTTCATGTGAAGTTATTCCTCAAGTAGAATACAACATCAACGACATCGTAATTTCCTGCATCTACCGCTCCGAGACACGGAATTGCTGGTTCACATCAGTAGATATCATATTTCTCTTAGAGCGCCTTGTCGATGACTCTTTCTCAGTCGAGGAGAAGAATCGTATACGTCGAAACCTGGAAAGCCTTGGTCCGACGACGGTCTCGAAAGCAAAAGGCGGGTTCGAAGCATTTTTTCAACGAATAATGGACTTCCCTCCGCCGAAACCCAGGAATATCGAAAAAGACGTTAAAGTTTTCCCATGGTCACTCCTCCGCGAAGCTGTGGATAAGGTTATTTCAAAATATGTAAGTTAGCATCCCTCACATTGAGAGACGTCTTGCTGATTGAGTCTTAAAGTGTTTGGTTCCGGCTAATCCCGTTAAAAGGCGTCAAAGACCTTCGTCGCAATCTGATTCTGAGTACGAGGCCCCGAAAAGGGTTGGACGTCCGTCAAAAGCGGCAAAGAGCTCCTCGTCCTCGGATGTATCGCGAACTCTTGCAGCAAGTCCGGGGCCGTCTTCATTGATTCCTCAGACTGTACCGTCTCAGGAGCCTCCTTCCGACAATGGTCGGGATCTTCTTCAACTGGACCCCGCTCTGTCCCTTAGCATTCAACGAACTCCTTCTGGAGGTTACTCGAACAACCATTTTTACTCGTATCATCATTTGCCTGAGCCCATGATGACCGAGAACGACCTCATGATTCATCGTCGTGGGTCAATCGCGTCAATGCCATCCTCATCTTCGTACCATACAACAGCCCCCGACGATTTCTTCGACAACCGGCTCGCGCCAATGGGCATACGCACTCAGGCATTTTCGAACCCATACGCTTCGGATGTGACGCTCGGACCGTTTTCTTTCTCCAGCCAGAGTCAGAGTCAAAGCCAAGATGCGAATCAGAGTCAAGGGATCCATAGCCAGGGCCACCTTCTCATTCCGCACGGTTCGTCAGGCCATGGCACCGGATCGCGCGATAGCGTCCCAGGCTTGCACTATGAGGGGGGATACGTAGATGATGGGTTCCCAGGTGCTTCGGGTAATTCTACGGCTATGGGTGTAGGTGCCGGTGGGGAACTGTTCTACCCCATCCCTGAGCAGTCGCAGGGCGATCTCATGGGAGGTGGCGGAAGTGGAGGGGCATATGAGACTGTTGGCGTGAGTAGGAACCATCCATCGAATGAGATGCTGTATCCACATTTCCCGAACTCGAGCCAGCATAGCTTGGGGCAAGATGATGTGATTGAGCAGCATTGCTAAAGGCCATGCCTAGATCATTCCCAAACTGCAAGCGTTTCTGCCCTCATTTCTTGAACTTTGATGGCCTTCGAGCATCGCACCGCGCGTTTGCTTCTTTTTGTTTATTTGTCATTATTCGTGTTGTTTGTACCTATGCTTATCTCGATTTCTGTACTCTACCTGTTGTTCCCTTATCTCCTGCACCGCCAGCACGCGTACCCAGTCCGGCCTACCTTACTACTGTGCTATTTGTAGATATCGTACATTCCTCATATTCCGAATCTTCTTTTGTACTTGCTTCGCAACCCGACATTTACATTGGATTTGTTAGTGAGTTAAATCTATATTGATATTCTTTTTGTAATAGTATTCCTTTGTCATTGGAATCGAATAACGGTGTGAGCGGAAGGCTACGAGAAATCTTCAACGTAAATTATCTTTAGCTGCCATATATTTTATATACTAAATGAAAAAGAAACTCCTTTCGGCGATCTGGTCCTCGATGCTGCATTCGAGTCGCTATTAATTAGTCTTCTTTGGGTTGTGAATCATCTTCACACCAGCAACTATATCCGTTTTTCACAGTGCTTGAAAGGGACAAATAAGTAAAGTGTTGATGAAAAGCCAGCAATACGTACTATTCTGTAATAGACGGTAACGATGCCAGTGTTCGCTCCTCCGGGTCGTCAAATGCTCCAAATACCAAGGGTTCGCGCAGGCCGTCCCAGATAAAATCTGAGTTTGCAGGGGTTCCTTCGAGAGGCATTGCCTTACGATGCCAATATACGTAGAATTGCATACGCAAATACGAACTCCGAATACCACCTACAATGACTTGAAGGTGCCTTTTCCGATATCCAGGTATAGCATGGCAACTATCGAGGAGGCGACATATTGAAAACACGTTCGACCATTCTCTACTGTCCTCCAAGACCAGTCGCTGCAGCCCGGAACCGACACCACCGAAATTCTGACCATAAGATAAAGCTGCGAAGAGACCTATCGTTCCCACATGATGTGTAATACCCAGCTGCTCGAGATGGGGGAACAACTCGAGTAACAATAGCAACTCTGGCTCACTGCCCATCCCATCTCCAATTTGTAACTTGGTCAGAGGTGCTTGGGAGTGCACTGCGAGTGTTGTAAACTCATAAAGGGGGCTTTGATGCATTTCAGTGGAGCTCCCAATAGTTAGTTCCTTTAGAGATGGTGTGATGAGACGGTTAAAGAGTTTTAGGTCATCTTCACTGTGGCTCATGTGTTCTAACGAACGCAATTGGGGAAGTTCAAGCACTGCGCAGGTTTCAAGTCCCTGGATATTCATCGGAAGTCCCATCCATTGCCTAATTTCTGTCACCAATCGGTGAAGATTTGGACAATGTCGAAGGAGTTCGACGGTGTCGATCAGAAGGTGTTCGTTCCCATTTATTCGTAGGATAAGATCGGTGAGATTTGGCGCAATGACGGTATTGACTGGCGGTCGAACGGCTGGAAAGCGGAACAAACTATTACGCTCACTGGAAGTTGCATCGTACACTGCAATGGTGCTCCAATCTTCATCTCCAAATGTCAAGAGGAAATTTAATTCGAGGTGGGTTGTTTCGCTCAAATCGGAGATGAAATAGCTGTGAGTCTGCGTGACATAACCGGGAAGGAAATCAAGCTCGATGACCATCTGGTCCCAGCGGCGCTGGTTGGCGGCAAGTAAACGAAGTATGCTCTCCATGCACAATAGCTGATCGGTGAAGTCGTCCTCATCTTGGAATTGTTGCAGGAACATCTTTATGTGGAATCCAAGTGGTGCATCCTTTGATCGAACGAGCCAAGTCGAGACCAAGTCCACCCAACCTTTCCGAACTCTTCGGCCCATCTTCATGTAATAGGCCCTAAATTCGGTATCCCGTGGTTCGGTCGAAAGGCAAAGGCGGGTCCAGAGCGACGAGCAATCCAGAGCGATAGATCTCCAGTGACTGCATGTCTGGGAGACATTCAAGGGTACTTGGATGAGATCTGGTAAGCCCACGCTTGGAGTGTCTTCGACGGCCTGGCAGAAAATCAGTCTTGCGATCTCCGGTGCGGCCAACGCTGAATGCATTTGTTCATTTAGCATAGCAGTCTCTATTCCTATCAGCAACAATTTCCTCCAAATGAATCAAATTAACCAACGTACGACTCAGAGATACTTGAGTTTTCGCTGGTGTTGTGGTCGTTGTTCAACTTGAAGTCAAATTTAAAGGTACCGAGGCTGAGTTTGAGATTGACACTGCCTCAGATTACATAATTAAGAGTGCGTCGATCATAAGGCTACAGGAAAGAACTTTAACTTAAATTAAGAAACAGAGATTGGCCTGTGCACAACACCGTGACTGCGGCTACAACTGCCAGCTGCATCTCCTTCGAAAATCTTCATCTTACCTGACAGTTTGACTCTGACGCTTGATTTTTGCAGAAAAAATGGTGTGCAGTCAGCTTAAAGGTCCTTCAAAGAGTCTGATAGTCATGATCAATGGAATTATTCTAGCTCATCTTCTCCATGTTCAAAACCCTGACGGGCCAAACGGTCACGGTTGAGCTCAAGAACGACCTATCAATCGTCGGTGTCCTCAAGTCTGTTGATCAGTGAGCTAGCCCTATGTACTACTAGAGTTTTATGTCCTTATCTCTTGGCCAGGTTCTTGAATATCCGGTTAGATGACATCAAGGTTTTGGACGACGCCCGGCACCCGCATATGGTTCGTGTGGATTTGTTGACACATCTACTTTGGTTACTGATACTGGACTCACTGCTGTAGATGGCGGTGAAAAACTGTTTTATACGTGGGTCAGTTGTACGATATGTCAAATTGCCCGCAGAGCATGTGGACAAACAATTGCTGGAAGATGCAACGAGGAGAGGTGGGCGTTTATTATCGAAATTTCGGTCATTATGAGAGGAATTATTCTGACTTTGTTTCTAGATGCTCAAAATCAAGCAAAGCGATGATGACGTTAAGTCTCATGGTTCTCCGAAAAAAGTTCTATTGTCGTGGATTACCCTACACGATATACTTGTTCGGTCTATGCTACAACTTGTGACCATCAAATTTAATTCTTCCAGACCTTTACAGTCCCATCTGCACTTGCAGTTACGAATTCTCCCGGATTCGTCGGATGGTGTTCGACCCATGTTATCACTTTGTCATGTACCTTCGGTGGAGGAGAGGGAGGTAGAGGCTTGGCCTATCGTAGAAAGCTAAATAAGCAAGCAGTACCAGCAAACGGATATGAGACTCACATCAACCAAATCCCAAGCCCAAACCATACCTTCCTCATCACCACATATCACACTTGCCTCCGCATGCCCAAAGCACGCACGACACCGATACGACTCACTTCGATGGGATGTGAAGTCGTTGAGCATATTTCCCGTGTTGAGGTCCATCAATCTCACATGAGAATCGAGCGTTGCGACAAGCGCTGTGGTGGAATCTTTTGTGGGGACGACGGAGGTGACAGGGTGGCCGAGGAAATCGGCGCGCAGCTCGCCCATGCGGAGATCGTGTGTGCGAATGTGCCCGTCGACGGAACCTGAAAGAATATACGTGGGACCGACGTAGATGGCCTGGATTGCGTCCGTCGCCTCGTCTAGAGTTTGGATGGGTTGCCGGGACTGAGATCTAAGGTCAATGTCATTGAGTTGAGTCTGCATCTCCGCCAAAGCTGGGTTGAATGCGTACCGCAAATCCCAGAGGCGGACTTTCGCGTCAAATGAACCTAGTTAAAAGTATCAATACTGTTGTAGGCTAAATTTGAAAGTGCTGGACTCACCGCTTGCTACGACTGATGCATCCTCGTTGAACTCGACGGCATTGATCTTCCCCATATGGCCTGCGAGCCTCCGGGTGGTCACCGCCGTAGCTACATCCCACACGAACACAGATCTATCCCCGCCGGAGGAAGCGAACTTGACGTTGTCATGAGCACTAAGACAAGCCCGAAACGTTAGTTTCAGTCGCCGGGTTATACTGCTAAAAACAGAGAATACACTGCAATATAGTGAGATGCGTACACTGTGATGGAGAGCACCTCGTAGCCATGGCCGGTGAATGTCTTGATCTCGAGTCCTGTTGACGGGTTCCACAGACGGACGCTGCGGTCCTGCCCGCCGGTAAGGACGTATTTAGCTGAGCCCTTGGCGTAGCGGGCGACGTGTACGGGGCCTCTGTGGCTATCGAGGGTTGCATGGAGAGTGCGAGCGAGTTGAGGACCTCGCGAGGGTGCCATGAGTGCTTCGCGCTTGATGTGTTTGAGCGAGAATATAAATCAAGCTAATGAAAGAAAGATCGTGGTGAGAGATTAATCAGTGCTCGTCGTCGTCGTTGCCGTCGTCGGTGACGGGCCTAGAATATCGAGGGCCAACTGTTAAGTCCGGCGGATCTGAGATTGTTTGCTCGACATAAACCAACAACTTGTTGTCGCTATTACTTGTTGTCCTTTGACTACTTCCTTCCGTGTCGAGTTGTCGTCGTCGTCGTCGTCGTCGTCGTCGTCGTCGGGCGAGCTCAAGTTGTCAATCTGCATCTCTTCAATTCCCAGAGCCCGCCCGTGACGATCTCGCGCGTTTCCCTTTCCCCTCATCTTCCTCTGCCCCTGACGCTCTGCCGCCGGGCCTCCTCCACACAATCCTTCATGCTGCCGTCAACGGCCAACCAGCGTAAAGGCGTCTGGGAACCTCTTTCGCTCATCGTCTACGGCTACGCTGTCCACCCGCTATCCCCAGGCCAGCGTGACACCCGTGTCTCCAACCGCACTGGACGCTTCTCGACTGCTACTGAGGGCTCAGAGGGTGACTTTGCCCACAGGGATGTCGTTTCACTCGAAGTCGGCGACGAAATATATGCATTTGAGAAATACACGCCGAAGGGAAAGGAGTGTGAAGGCGTGTGGTATCGAGGGTGAGTGGTTGCCTTCCACCATATGAATGCAAGCAATCCTAATTGGCGCTGGTTACTAACCTCTTTGACTTGAAATATGGGTCTACACCATCAGATATGTCGTGTGCACATCGAGAAGACCTCCAATTAACTGGGCTGCATCCTCGGACCCGTCCTCGTCAAAGGTCAAATTCGCCGAGCCCCAGCAGGTTTTCATAGGAATATTTCCCGCGTCTCACATTCATGTTCGGGATGAACTTTCCGACGCCGAGGGTCGTCTCGCAGACGTCGCCCAGCAGGTCAATGGCGCCAACAAGGAGCGTGGACGGGATATGGACACGCTCAAAGAGGAGGACGAGGACGCCGACCACGCGTACGGGCGCAAGTCGTTCAAGCTTGGACCTCCCCCAGACCAGGCCAATTCCTCTCGAGCCGGTCTCCCTGTCTACCCACCCAGCGTCCGCTCACAATCTCCGTCAGAATCTCAGCCGCTCAAACCCCTCCCGCCACGTCCTTCACTCAAGTCGGGGGACGACACCGCGTCGGGGCAGGAACAACCTATCATTGACGAGATCGCCTCTGCACTTCGGGAATGGCATAATCTTATGTTTCTTTATCTTGCCAAGAGGGATTATAACTTATTCTATACTGTTCGAGAACACATCGAAGCCCTCCACCTTGGTAGACGACAGCTACTCGCACAGACACTGAGCGCCGAGGAAACGGTTTCTTTACGGCGGGAATGCGTTGGCCGACTCGTGAGCGGGAATATTGTGCAGGGCTTGGATGTGATTGTGAGGCATCCAACATGGGGTGGGCTTGTTACTGTTGATGTTGAGAGTGAGGTCGACCCTAGGAGCTGGGTTAGCGCGGTGCGCATGTATGCCATGCAGGTTGCATTGGCGTATATGGATGTCAGAATCCCTGCAATGGCGGCGGCGGCGGAATACACGGCGTTCCCGACCACCCCAGCGCCTAACGCCAATTCCTCCGCTCCTTCAGATATCAATCGCCTCCGTGGACACTCCAGAGCGCTTGGGTCGCTGGCACCACCACAGCGCGCAAAACCAGAATCTGTAAAGTTTTATCATGTCTTTTTAGACGTCCGGGCATTCGTCGCATCGATATGTTCACCAGGCGAAACAGCAGAGCTCTATTTTTCACTTTATAACAAAAACGACATGCGTTTCGTGACAGAGGACTTTTGTGCTGTTCTCAACCATAATGGCGTTCTTGCAAGGGACCCTTCGTCAAAAATCCACACGCTGTTCACCGACCTTGTCCAAGCCGATATTCAAGAGCCTATTTTCCTCGTTTGCAAGATCGTCCGTAACGGAGCGCTGAAAATTACAAACACCTTTAACTCAGCCATTCCTGTCGAAAACCCACGACGCGGCTCCGAGAGCTCTGTCCGCGAGAACGGGACAACAGGCCGTTGGGACACCCCACCTCTGCCAAACAATGTTCACCCAGGAGCAAACTTGGCTAGGTCTGGTACGATTGTGGAAAACTCAGCTGGCCAGTTTAGGCGCCCGTTTGGATGCGCGGTGCTTGAGCTTACGCAGTTACGCGATTTCATGCGGGATAATACGGAGGTGCCGTCTAATAAGGAACATACGATGCCGATATATGTTGCAGCAAACGAAGCGGTGTACTCGATGTTGCATCAGGATATCATTGCGAACAACACGAAGGAGTTCGAGAAATCACCAAGGTTAGTATTCAGATTCTCTCACGTTTCGCTGTGAAGGGTTTCGATTAACATGTTTCTTCAGGGCGGAGATGTTAGCTGTATCTATTAAGATTTTTCACGGCGACGCCAAGACGATTGTTCGGGAAAATCCTTCGTTATTGATCAGCGCTCCTTTAACTGCTCGCCTCGGCTTCCCGGACGTAGTCTTTCCAGGGGACATTCGAAATGAGATGTATGTCAAGCTTTGGAGCGGCGAGTTTTCTTCATCGAGCGGCGGTGCCCGCCTTAGCGTCACAAACTTCACACGAGGCTCCATCTCAACACACAGCACGAACGTCCAGGTGACAGTCGAGCTGCGTGATGGATCTGGAAGTACGGTCGAGCGTGGGATCTTACAGGGCAGCGGCGAGCAAGGCGTGACACAACTTCATTCGATGGTCTTCCAACGGAACAACATGCCGACTTTCGGTGAGATGATGAAACTCCAGCTGCCCTTGAACGGCCCACCAAATTGGCATTTATACTTCACGTTCCGGAACCGAAGCTCGAGGGACCGCATGCAAGGACGGGCGACGGGTGAGCTGGAGCGACCGTTTGCGTTTGCGTTCTTGCCGTTGCTGCCAGACGGTCGCGCTTTCTTGGAAGATGGAAGTCATAATCTGGTGCTTTACCGTATATCAAGCGTGAACCAGATCCCCGCCGACATATATCTAAATCGGCTGCAATGGACGACGGGAGGGAACAGGATCGAAGGGTTGACGGTCGACGCTGACTTGTTTAGAACATGTCCACCTATTCGAGACAACCTTGTCATTCGGTCTTCGTTGTGTTCAACCAAGTTCACACAAAATCAGGTGCTTCTGAGCCTATTGAACTGGGATCAAATTCATGATAAGGACGTCCTGTCGACTATCTTGTCCAAGTTCACGTTTGTCGGCGAAGTGGAGATAGTCAAGTTCCTTCGTGATATCTTCGACTCCCTATTTGCCATCCTTATTTCGCCGAGTAATATCGCGGGCGAGATGGATGGGCTGGTCTTCAACGCTTTAGTCACAGTATTGGGTATCGTTCAGGACCGTCGTTTCAGTAACTTTCAGCCTGTTTTGGACGTTTACATCGAGAAGCACTTCAATTGCTCATCAGCTTCGTTACCTATGATACAGTCTCTGAACAGGCTCCTCCAGAATCCGTCTTCAACAGAAAACGCAATGTCTCTCCGTGCAGCATTGAAGGTCTGGGACTACTTGATGAAGTTCATCGTTCGTTCTCGGGAGCTGCAGAAGGCGAAGGATCACGGAATGGGTGGAGGTATAACATCTGAGCACATCGAAACCGCCTTCAAGCGCGAACTTCATACTCACCTACTGGAGGTCAACCATCTGATGTCCTCAACCTCACCGGCATCCATCATCGGCACCCAGACGATTGCCCTTCAACACTTCACTTCCATTCTCCCCGAGCTCGCAAAGATCTTCCCCAATGTAGAGCTCGTTTCCATCGTCACGAGTTTCGCCAACTCTGTACCAGGTGCAAAGGGTAAAGTCGTCATCTGGAAACTCATCATGTACCTCCAGGTCGTGAAGGGCTTCCTATTCGACATCGCTGCGTCGCGATCCCTCCTCGTTGAGGCTGTTGTGATTTGGATCAAGCCTCATTTTGGCAAGTTTGACGAATATACGCAAACGAATCCTGGCGACACAGAGAGCGCGAGGGATAATGCGAGAGTGGGTTGGTTAGAGAGTATTAGACTCTGTGTGTCGATCGTTGCGGTGATGTTGGATAAGCTGCAGCAAAACCTTGTTGATCCGCATATAGCGACCGATCGCAATTTGTTGAGACAGGAGCAGGATAATGTGGAATACCTTCTTTCCCTAATGCCTCGGTTAGTGGTTTATTTGTGGCATAGATTAAGATCCAACTCAATGGCGCTCGATACAGGTTGCTAGACTCATATAGAGAACTGCAAAATCCAGAGTCTATCAGGGCTTTGGAGAAGACCAAGAGTGGACAGAATCTAGCATCGGCAGTTCCCGTCAGCTTCCCAGAATCATACCCCTTCTCCCTCTTCTCCCTTTCGCCCAATACAGAACGCGATATCTCTGCTGCAACATCCAGCCAGTCCGTCCAAGCCCCGCTTTTCAACTGCGCTCTCGCCGAGATCGCCATCGTTTTCCTCGTGCTCGTGCTCTCCTCACCCAAAAAAGATATCGTCAACTTCCTCGAAGCGAGCCTCGAGATCGAGGGAAAGGAAAATTTCGCACATCTCATTTCATCATTCTTCAAGGTTGCGTGCTCGATCTTGGATAACGAGCCGTTCCCGAATACATGGTTGAATGTGAATATTTTGGCGCATGAGGTATTAATTAAGATGACGGATCCAGTTGCGAAGTTGATGGAGAGGGACTTCATACCGGATCAGGAGGAGGCGCATTTGTTCAATACGACTCTATGGAGGGAAGCGCTGTATACGATTCTGAAGCTTCTCTCGTCCGAGCAACTCGTCATTGAAGAATTCAGCCCTCAGGTACGCATCCCAAGGTCAAACTTGTGTTGTTGACTGATAGTCTAATAAGAAACGACGGGCGGTTTGGAGATTGGCCGGTGACATTCGTGGCGAAGGTGCCGCCATCCTCCTGCGCCTATGGGAATCACTAGGTTGGCCAGAACAAGTATCTGCGGAAGCAGGGGCTGTCACCAGATACGGTGTAAGTTTCAAGACATAGACGATACGGTAGACCGGTTTCTAATCTTCTTATTTAGGGTTATCAAGTTGCAATGAACACCCTCGTGGGGCTCGTCGTCAACCTCTGTCTCAGCCACCATGACCAGGTCCGTAATAACGCCGTCCAAATGCTCTACAGCATGATCATCTCCGAGTATCACATCGCGCAAAACTTCGATGACATCGAGAACGAGTTGGTGAACAAACTTGATACGCTGTTCATGTCGGATAGCAAAGGCGACGATATTTCGCGGACGTTCTTCATTGGGCAGCTGCGTCATCTGTTTGAGTCTTCGTTCGTGGATGAGCAGCTGAGGATGCGGGTGTCGAACTTCCTGGATTCTGTTGATTTATTCTTGGAGCTGCTACTTAACGTGAGGGCGTTGCCGGACGGAGAGGAGTTTTCGGATGATAGGGTTATCGCTACGGTACGGTATTGGACAGCTATTTTTATGTTTCTGTCTAACCGTTTTTTTCCAGCTTCGTCTCATGAATTTTATTCGTCGTATCGGAAGAGACGAGATTTACATCAAATACGTGCACCAGCTCGTAAATGTGAGTATCAATTCTTCAAAAATTTCGCTCTGATCTTAATGAATATCGAAAGATGCATCTGGAGAGCCAAAACTATGTCGAAGCC
This sequence comes from Hymenochaete sp. R1, assembly GCA_019400425.1. Classification (NCBI taxonomy): domain Eukaryota; kingdom Fungi; phylum Basidiomycota; class Agaricomycetes; order Hymenochaetales; family Hymenochaetaceae; genus Hymenochaete; species Hymenochaete sp. R1. The sequence continues at coordinate 56,513 of JAFREE010000036.1, forward strand.
GCTTTGACCCTTAAGCTACACTCCGACCTTCACGAGTGGAATCTTACGTCTTTCGTGCAGCCCATGGAAGACCTTGGATTACCGCGACAGTCTCAATTTCATCGGAAGGAGACTCTGTGCCTCTTGATTCTGGATTATCTTGGAAAAGGGAAAGCATGGGAGAGGGCAATTGAGATTTGCGACGAGCTTGCATATCAGCACTCAGAGATGACATACAACTAGTGAGTACTGATCTCGTTTCTTGTTTGACTAGTGTTGATTGTGCACATAGTTCTCGTCTCGCGGAAATCTTGAGATTGAAAGCTTCTCTTCTGGAACACATCGTCACTGAACAACGTTACTATCCTGATTATTTCCGAGTCGCATTCTATGGTACCTTTCCTGTTGCTATCCGCAATAAGCAGTTCATCGTGCGTGAAAACTTTTATCCTTCGTTCGTCTTATGTCTAATTGTGACCTTGTAGTACCGTGGTTATGAATGGGAGAAGTTTGGCGCATTTTGCGAACGTATGCTCAATAAGCATCCCGGGGCTCAACTTCTTCGGACTATGGGAGAGCCATCAGTCGACATCAAATTTGGCACGGACCAATATATTCAGTGCACGGCTGTTACACCTGAACCTGATAAAACACTTGCTATTTTCAACAATCCCGATGTCCCTACGGCAGTTAGGATGTACTATGAGCATAGGTATGAGAATTGTTCTTCTAGTTCTATGTACCTCGACACGTAGTTTATTTTTCATACAGTGCTGTCAACGTCTTTAGCTGCCAGAGGCCAGTAACAAAGGTTGGACCGAACGGTGAGGAAGAAAGCTGGATCCTGAAGACCTATTTCTCCACCGAAGAAATGTTCCCGACCGTGCTCAGAAGATCCGAAATTGTCGATATCCAGACTATCGAGATATCTCCCATTGAGAGCGCTCTCAATGATGTGCGAGACAAGACGAAGGAGCTCAACATCTTAAAAGTCAGGTACACAAATCTATCGAAAACCGGGCAGGTCGTTTCAACGAATGCGCTGTCGATGTCATTGGATAGCGCGGTCGACGCACCAGGGAACGGTGGTGTTTCTTTATACAGAGAGGCATTCTTGTCTCCAGTCTATCTGATCGAGAATCCAGAGCGCTCGGATCAAGTTCAACGTTTGAGGGAGGCTATCGAAGAACAGGTCCGAACTATTGACGCTTGCCTCAGACTGCACAAGGCATTGTGCCCGACTGAAATGGTGCCTTTCCATGACACCCTTGAACGTTTCTTCAGGAAGAATTTCTTCGAGGAAATCCGCCGCCTCTCCATCGATGCTATTTCACCCATAGAATCGTCACCGATATCCAGACACCCAGCGCACATGGGATCCTTGACGCACCTGCACGAGCGTAACCGCTCGCAGGCTTCTAACGTCACAGGTGTCACGGCTCGCTCGAAGAACTTCTATATCCCCCCTCTTCAACTCGGTAACTCGGTTGTCACACCTCCGCCAGCGTCTCCCCGTTCCCTTCGCACGCAAACAGTAGCTGATGGCGTGTCCGTGACAGGACATGGCGCTCCTTTACCGCACAACGGCGTCGGTGCCGTTCCGTACAATAAGCAGACACCATTACAACGAAACTTGGCTGACCTCGCCCGCAATGGGCTGACTGGTATAGGTATGGGTGGATCGGGTCCGTCGTTAGGTTATGAACCTGGCATGAGTAGTATGACTATTGGTGGGGACACTTCGTCGCCCCATGGGTCTTTCGTTAACGTTGGCGCTACACTACCGCCCGTGGCTACTCTTGCGGGGAGTGCAGCGTCTTTGATGACTTCTAATATCGGGAACAGCATTGGATCGATAAAAGGTCGGTTCTCTCGTTTAGGGAGTTTGAATTTCGGAAGGCATGGGCGTCATGGTCATGGGGAGGGCCGAACGCATGGGTGATTTGTATATGTGCTCAGACAAGCCTTTCATCCACACTCCTTTATTTCCAAGTTTATGTATTTTTTTTCTAAGATTCTTTTCTTTATGTTGGTTATAAAGACTGGACGTTCTACTATCGTTTCGTTTCTTTTCCCGGTTTCTTTATCACGACTACCAGATACCCTTACAGCTCACATTACATCGCTTTCTTGTTTTAAATTGGCTGCTCCCTGCATCCTGTAGCGCTTCAACATACTTGTGTATCGGAGACAATTTCCTGACTATCGTTTCAAATCGAATTCGCTTTGCATACTGAGATCAACTTTGCTGAGTACGACATCGAGTCAAGCCCTTCTTTGCATGCGCGCGTATTATGTAAGGCAGCCAAAAACGTCCGTCGCGCGTCTTGACACCGTCATTAGTCCTTTCCTTCTTCTTCCAACCACGACGACGACCACGACGACGAATCCTTCTGAAAATGGCTGATGAGAACGAACAGATTGACTGGGGAGACGATGATGCGTATGGTCAGGATATCTTCTGTTTGTTTGGAGAGTCGTGAGCTGATACACCAGGATCAAAGGGGACCAGTACTCGCGGGGCGATGCAGAAGACGCCGTGTCTATTGGCGGTGAGGACGCCGATAGGCAAGAACTTGCAGCTTTTCAGACTCGCGAGAGTCGTCCACCGAGCAGCGGTGACGAAAACTCGCCTAATTTCCCATTGAAGCCTCTCCCAGACCTTGATGCAGGTGCAAAGCAAGAGGAGCCTATTCGTGGCAATGAGGACGTGCGTTCAAGAGCTCAAACCACTTCTCCCCGGAGACGCTCGAAAAACGGATCGCCTCGTAGCAGTAGGAAGTCATCTCGTCGCTCTCGGCCAACACCAACCTCATCTCCGTTGAAGACACCGTTGACGCATGCTCTACCTCCCAAACCTGTTGCAACGCTTCCACCTTCTGAAGTTAGACAAGACGTGCATCGTGAAACGACCGAGGCAAAGCTAATGTCTACTAATAGACGGAACTCTGAGAGAGAGGCGAGTCACTCAGAGGGGCGAAAAATAGCTGACTCTCCAGAACCGGCCCCGCGCGATGATCTGCCGCCTAATTGGGTCATCCGACACCCAACAAAAGGCAACCGCGAAGACATCTATTACTATAATACTATTACTTCAGTATCTCAGTGGGAGAGACCTACGCTTGACATTCCAGAGGCTAGGGCAACAACGAAAAGAGAGGAAGTGTTGGAAAATCGAGTTCCGACAGAGCCAAATCGACGCTGGGATCGCGATGATCGCATCATCAAGTCTCAGAGCAACGGGGACGTCGAAGAGCTTTCTCGGCCTAACGCCCCTTCGCTCAACCAATCTCTTTCATACAGTGACAGACATTACCGGCCTTCGGATTCAAAAGATGTTGCCTCCTCGCGTGGAGGTCGTCGTGAACGTCGTGAAGCATCGCCCAGCGGCATACTTCCTTCGACCTCTCTTCAAACTGAAGGTCGAAGGGAGCCTCGTATTGAACCTCGTACAGACGAGCGTTCTCTTCGTCGTATTGTTCCTGAGCCTCTGGTCGATACAAGGTATGAGCGAGACCCGAGACAGGATCTTAGTATTTCAACTTCATTTCCTCGTGACCGAGAGAAACGAGTACTTGACGATAGACCAAGGACTGCGCGTGAGTTTGAAGCACGCGTTTTGGGCCGAGGCTCTGTCCCTCCAAGTGCATCAGGACGTGTGTATTATGAGGACTCTCGTGATGCAGCCAATGCTCGTTACGACAAAGAACCATCACCCATGCCTAGGATTGAGTCATTATCACATCCTCAGAGAAGTACGTTTTCGTATCGCATATCCCTCTTTCCTGGTTTTTCCGTTCGTGCGCCACGCTATTCTCCCCGAACAATGTTATGCGAAGGCTTCGAAGCCGATGTCCCGTGTCGACTCCAGTGTCTTACCCGTCTGCTTAACAGCTTTCAGCCAGTCTCTGTTCCTTAGCCCTTCTTAGCGTCATCCAGGATTCTCAATACTTTCATTTGCACGTTTCATAGGGTACAGGTCTCGTTCTCCCGATGATCACCGTTCGAGACCTGCTCGGATACTCGTTGATGAGAATTCAGGACCGAACTACGTGGGCAGATATGCAGACCGCGGACCACCGCCTCGCATGGCGAGTGACAGGCCTCTGTCTCATTCTCCACTGCTGCAGAGTTCGCGAAGTATCTCATACACACGAGAGGATGCATCGCCAATGGACATCGACCCTCCTGTTCGTCGACCGAGAGATCCAGATCTCGTTTCACAGACAGCCTTAGGGATAGCTGCGAAAAGAAGGCGCGGAAACAGCATGACGTCCGATTCTACCCCAGCACGTCGTGCGAGGTCGCCTAGTCCATACTCGAAGCAGTCGAGCGTGACTGCAGCTTACTCCGGACGGGCCAGGTTTGACGATCGTGATCTACGCAAACCCAGAAAAGACAATGGTACTCGTTCTACCCTTATCCACGACGCTCTACAGTATCTCACTGTACTTTCCGCACTGGTTCGTTTTTTCCCTTAGATCATTGGGAGCCGCGTCGCTCTCTCGAATCTGCTCCAGCAAATTACGATCGACCTGCCACAAGAGAGATACGCCAAAGAGAAGACGAAAGAGAAACGCCCTCAGAAAGGCTTCGCAATACCTCTTTGGTCGATCCTCCTCACTTCAATACATCCCTCCCTTCCGGCCCTCGTCAGAGAACTCAGCGGGAGTTTGTAGGTGGCGAAAGGTATGAGTCAAGCAGACCACCCCCGCCTCCGGTTGCTGCGCAATCCCGACATTCGTATCGTGAAGACGGATACGGACGACATCCAGACGAGAGACCGAGGTTACAGGAAAGACAAGGGCCGCTTATTTCTGGTCGTGAAGAACGTTCAGTGTCCCCTATGATCCCTAAGGATCAACTACTCGGGCGTAATGTCTATGAAGCTCGGCCAGTTGACCGCGGTGTTCGCGAACCTGTTGAAGAAACTGGGCCTTCGAGGTCAATGTATCCCTCGAGACATGAATTTCGTTCTGAAGGCGACTTTTATCGCCCTGGTGAAGGTCTGTTGGTCTTCCAAGGTTTGGAATGGATATAAACTGACAGCTTTTAGCCCGGCGTTCGGCAGTGGATGAACCAGACTTTTCAGGTGATAGGCCAGAGGAGCGAAGACGTATTATGGATACAGTGATTGAGGCGCCTTCGCGTCGATCTGTTCGTGACCTATCGCCTCTACGCGAAGGTGTCAAGATTACGACATTGCCTGGGGATCCGCCACGCATGAGAGTAAGTCGCATTCGTCTTACGAGCATGTCTTTTTCTGATGAAAGATCCAGGCATGGGGTCGACCACCGTCCGAGAGAATTCCGCCTTCACCCGTTGCGCCGGCCCCTAGACCGTTACAATACGTTACGGACCCTTCTCCCTTACCCGTCAGGCGTGACAGAGGTCGGGACGTGGGTACAAGCCCTGACGTGATGCAAGCAGAACGTCCATCAGTATCTTCATCTGAGCTTAAGTCGTATCGTTTCTGTAAAGTGTGCAGGCGTGAGAACTCGCGGCTCAGCACTATGGGCCTTTGTACTTATTGCGAGGCGAAGCCAACCAGTGTTCTACCCATTGTGTCATTGGAGACGAATATATCGGAATCCCGTCCTATGAGACTGGTATGTCCTCATGTTTATTGCTTTCGAGCCGATGAATAAATACAGCATTTCTAGGATGGACGCACAGCGCTGGACAGCCCAGCGGGAAAGAATGATAGGTTTGATATAATGAGGGAGCAAGGTTTCCCATCGGAGCCTTCAAACTCCAACCGCAGCGGTGGTCGCGTTGTAAGTCCATTCTGCACTTAAGGACGCCTTCTTAGCTTGACGCTTCGACAGTCTCGTTTTGGTGACTCCAAACAAGCTACGGTCCCTCCCACCTCTAATGGCCCTGAGTCTCAGAAAGCAGAGAATGCGAAAGCGAGGATTGGAGCTTTGTTCGAGGCGTTCAAATCTACGCCAAGCAATCCTGCCGTGAACTTGCCGGCGACGGCGCCGAAGGAACTCTCTGACCAGGAGCCAAATCAAGCAGATCGGACTATTGTTTTAGCAGAGGAAGCGGAGTATACCAGGCAGACTAATGACAATGCCCAATCTGACTGGCCAGTTAGGCGTTATTCAGACCCACCTGTGCCAGCACGCAATGCGAGTCCTCCTAGGCCTCCCCGAGACAGTCGACCTGTAGTCAATCGAGTTCAGACTCCTCTTGGTTCTCAGCGGCCACCAGGAAAAGGCTATGGCAACTTCTACCCAGAGACCTCAGTCGACATTCGAGCAATGAACGATAGGGACATTATGCTCCAGCACAAAGAAGAAATCGACCGGCCTGGCATACCTCGAGCATCCTCCTTGCTGGGTCGACTCGATATGAGTGCCAATAGCCAGCATGAACAAGGTGATGGTCGAAACGCGAGTTTTGAAGGTGGAGAGGAGAGGAGGCGCTTCGAAGATGGCACTAATGGAGATGGGAATAGAAATCGGAAAGGAAGGGCAAGGGATCGGGGTAAAGGCAGACGAATGAAGGGAAGAGGCCGGGATTAGAGTACTTTTTCTTTTTAAAAAAATTGCAGAGGCTCAGTAATAGCTTTATTGTTGATGTCGTTATCGATTTGCTGCCAAAGACCTAAAGTATTTTTTTTTCCAATTTTATGGGTTCATGTTTCCCTTTTTTTTTCAAAAACGTGTGCCGACAGTGGTGTTTAATGGCCGACCAACAAGGGATGGTGATTGAAACAAGTTATACTTTGACATAAAAACAGGATAACAATACATAGCACATGAAAAAAGCAGTGATGACCGATAACCAGTCGGAGAAACGAAATTCCGGTTCATAAATGAGCATCAATAAATAGGTGGTCCTGTAACTCCTGAAGAAATTGTTAGTTGCTTCGGTATCGCCTCAACCAATATGCATCACTTACTTGTTTTGTTTCGAAGAACGCATTACAATGTTGACCCCCGTCAGGTCTCCAGCAGCATACGTATATCTCAGCTTCTGAATCGACATCCTCAAAGTCAGGGCGAAATTGCGTATTCTGCGTTAACATTTTCTGCACACTCCTCTCCCTCGCACCATATTTAGCGAGCTCAACCTGCAAGGAGCTCGCGTCGTCCTGACACCTTCTCGCCTCCCCGCGAGCCTCGTCAAGTTCTTCCTCTAACGTATGTCGTCGAACAAGCAAGTCGTTCCGTTCACGCACTATCTCTGACATATCGTCTCTTAGATCGTCCAACTCCGCTTTGAGGTCATCAACCTGACCTTGAAGCTCCGGCAGTACCGACGCACGACGGCGGATCTCGTCGTTCGTGCGTTCGTCCTTGACGGTGAGGATATGGACGAGCTTGTGTGCCTCATTGAGTCGGCGCTGGAGCTGGCGTTCCTTGTCCGCCGCTTGCCGGCGTACGAGCTCAATGCCGTGCTTCACTTGGCTTTCGGCGACTTCGGCGCGTTCTGTGAGGTCCCGGAAATCGGCTTTGACTTCGTCCGTATACGCAGATGCGCGTTCATACATTGTTCGGAAGAGCTCAAGCTGGGACTCGGTGTCTGCTTTTCTGTCCTTGAGTAGCGCTACTTCCGCAACGAGAGCTTCTTTTTCCTTTTCGAGGGCTTCGATGATTGTTTCGCGAGCTTCGAATTGGACATTCGGGACGTCCGAGGGAGATTGAGCACGACTCTGTTCTTCTGTACGTTTCTGAAGCTCGACATTCTCTGATTGCAAGTCAGTGATAAGCTCATCCTGAGCCAACCTCTTCCTCTCGTTTTCGGCCAGCTTGGCTTTCAGAGATTCAATCTCCTCCGATTTCAAGTTCAGTAGTCCCAAGGCATCGTTCAAACGCTTGGAAGGTGTCTCTATGACCGGAGATACAGGTGCTCTGTTGAACAACTATGACACTCGTTTAGTTCAAGTTCAGTCAAAACATAATGAAAGACTAACCAGCGGAGCTCCTTTAACTTTGAATTTTGTTTGATGAGGCGTAAAGAGCTCGTCCAGTGTTTCCTGATAAAAGGTAAGATCGGAATGGGTTTTTGTGTATTTTTGAAAAAGCTCACCTCTGGCTGACTTACAGGTGAACCTGATCCCTTCCCGTTTGCCAAAACAGGCGTACTGAACACATCATCGTCGTCTTCAGAGAGCATCCCATTCGTAACGAACTTCTCAATGCCCTCTTCGTCTTCGGTCTCGTTCTCTAGCACTTCTGACATTTCTCTCGTTTCTCCATTGACGGCTGCACCTGTATTGTCATTGTAAGTGCTGGCGTCGTATGTATCGACACCACCACCAGCCCCACCGTCAAAATTGGAGTTGATGTACGCTTCCGCGAACGGGCGATCGCGGGCTTCGACATTCTCCATAGACACCTCAGCTTCAGTATCAGATGTGTCTGGCTGCCCTTCAGAAGGCTCCGATTCCGGCACAATAGTCGAGTGCGTAGCCATGACGTGCGTAATCCGGGCTTGGTCCACAGACTCGACATCGTTCTCACGTGTCTCGTGCTTCCCTCTTATTCTTTGCAATATTGACTCCAACTGAACTTTAGGGCTAATTCTGCCCCGTAGTTCCTGCTCTCTGAGACGTTGAGCCTCGGCCAGCTCCAGCCCACGCTGCCGTATCTCGAGACTCTGCGATAAGGAGTTGTCAATGTCATCGGTGTCGTCGTCGTCATCGTCTTCTGTTGTCCCATTGGCGTAAGCACCCGGTTGACCATTCTCTCCGAAGGACTTCACGGGACTACTGTGTTCAATCGAGCTCGTGGGTGCCGCATCAGAGGGACCGAGTTGGATGTTCGGTACCGGGTATGCTGATAAGGGTCTACGAGGCGCAGGTAAATAAGGCTCGAACTTGGATGGGGGTATTTGCGGAATCCGTCTTAGTTCCTTCCGCGGGTCTAAATTGGACGTCTGAGAGTCATGAAAGGTCTCAGGACCAACAATATGTGGTTCTTCCGTTGGTGTCGCGTATTGATCATGTCCCGGGTCTTCGCTGGGTGTGACGTGAGGTGCCGACGAACCGTATTGCGCGAGCATGGAGTCGATATTACCGTGTGTATCGTCCTGGGATAACGCCTGAGAATCCGAGTTTCTTTGAGATTGAGACTCTTCCTGGGTATGAGATGAATGCGTTTGTGATTGGGACTGCGACGCGGGGACGATGACCTTGGCTGAGCTTGAACGTGAACGTCGTAGTTCCAGAGCTCGAGCGGAGTTTGGTCTCGATCGTTCCTTTGATTCGTTTCTTGTTTCCTCGACAGCGTTTATAATGTCACCAGCCGAAGGCTCGAGGAGTTGACATTCGACATTGTCTTCGAGCGGCCGAAAGCCCACCGAAGACTCACGGCTTGGATGCCCTTCTCGTGGGCTGGACCGAGGCTCTGCAAGCGGAGTTGAACTTTTTCTCTTTCCCTTAGAACCCCCCTTCCCAATGTTGGGAGTGGAAATGGCTGTGGCTTGTGCATTGCTTGCTTGTCCGCTATTCCTTCGCATTCGCATATCCTTCTCTTCCTCTTCCTCTTCTTCCCCCTCCTCCCCATCTTCATCCACTTTCCGGCTTCTTAGGACCTTGCCGCCATTCATCGTCGCAGATTTCAACGGCGGGCTTGTTTGTGAGATAGGCGTGTGGTTAGAAAGAGATTTTGATTTTGATAAACGCGTTGGAGTGCGCGAAGACGAAGCTTTGGACTTGTGATTGTCGGCGGATTTGGACTTCGCAAACGAACGATGCGGGGGTGTCGGGTCTCTGCTATACCGTTTCGTAGAACTTGAGTGCGGTAATGGTTCTTTTCTTGGTCTGCCTCTACTTCGTTTCCCTGTATCCCTGCTTGATTCCGCCTCTTCGTCGCCCGTCCTTGGCGTAACGTTGAACCGCGTAATGATCTTGCCCTTTTCACCACTCTTCAGCAATGGGGAAGCAGGAAGATTCCTTAATTCAGGAGAAGGGTTGCGCGAGTTGGGGAAGCCAGGGTCTGCGCGCTCTGTCCTTTTCTTTTTACGAGGAGGCTCCGCTTCGTCCTCTGAAGGGAGCCCGATGATAGGGTTCGAAACCCCCTTTCGTTTCCTTGCTTTTGTCAGTGACTCAGAAGCAGGCGATGATTCAGAGACTTTTGACCCTCGCTTGCTTCCATTGCCATTGACATTAATAGTCGACGATGAAGCAACGGAAGTCGATGCGCCAGATATCGTCGCTGAGAGGGAATCCAAACTGCTTCGTTCATATCTCAAAACATCCAAGCCAGATAGCGAGAGACAAATCAACTCACATTTAGAGTCCGTTTTCCTCCTCGCAGCAGAGATCTTTTCTCTCCGCTTCCTCTCCTTCTCCCTCTTCTCAGCCGCCTTCTTCGCTCGCCATTCCGAAACAAGGTCGTCCGTCACGTCCTCACGCGGCACCCACGAATTATCCCATGGTTTCCCATTCCCGTCAGATCCAGACCACTTGACGAGGAACTCGCCCTTGCGCTCCTCGACAATTTCCTCCACCGCCCAAAGCTCGTCCGAGTCACTATCGTGCTGCTCGAATCCCTGTGTTTGAAAGTCTTCGCTCGTCTCGACCGCTTCTTCCTCATCAGAGTCTCCCTTCACCTTGGACTTGCGGGATTTCGACTTTGCATACGTCTTCATATGAGCTGAGGGGGTAATAGAAAGGAGTCGACTGAATATGGAGGATGAAGGATGAGAAGATGAAGGTGAGACGGGGAGCACTGGGTGCACTACAAAAACACGTGCACGTGCCGCAAACGCGATCCAAAAACGGAAGGTGAATGCATTTACTCAGCTCATCCAAAATCGCAGTCATCATCCAAGCATGTTTAATTGTAGCATATGGATTGAAATTAATTTAGTTCACTAAAATATATGCAGTATAAGATTCTAAATTACAGGCCAGAGCTTATTATCTCTCATACAGATCTTCGATACTCCATTTGCTACGATGGTCAATCGAATAGTCGTCTGATTCGCCAGCAAGGAACCGGTGCATAGAAGCCCATGCGATCATAGCCGCATTGTCTGTAGTACCATTCGTCAATTGTAGAATACGCAATAAAAAGGAAGCCAATTCGAACCTGTGCACAGAGCAGGGGGTGGAAACACTGCAGATATACCTTCACCTGAAGGGTCCTGTTTCAATCTGGAAGCGAGTCTTATAGAGCAGAAAGCTTAAGCAAGTCAATCCATAGCGTCGTCAAAAATACAACTTACAGGTCACGGAAGGTAGCATTACTCGCAACACCCCCACTGACAACAATGTGCTTCACTTTCGACGTCAAGCCGTCGCCGTTTATTCCTACCGAAAGTTCACGTTGGTTGTTATTGCACCAACGAAGCGCCAGAACGACTTTCCCAGCAAGCTGCTCGAAAGCTGCACTTTGGAACGCGCGAGCCAGGGCGAGTTTGTGAGCGCCAGGAAGGATCATTTTCGCCTTGGAACCGCCGGGTTTGGTGTCGGCGTTGTTGGCCAAGCCATGTGTTAGGAAATACCGATCGACGGCAGAATGAAGCCCGGAGAACGTGAACTCGAGCTTTCCGCGCAGGGGAACTTCGAATAGTTTTATAATTGGTAAGGGGCTCCTCAGAACATTCTCGTCGAGAACTCCATCTCCGTCTCTACAGAATGCTTCGAGAGCCGCTCCAGGTGCCCGTCCTTTCCAATCAAGCCGCAGATCCCGAGCTATTTTATCAATCGTCCGTCCAATGGCTTCATCGCGAGTATTTGCGAGGACGCGGAAACGCGTATTAGAGAGCGCGAGTACGATCATGGTGTGCCCACCCGAGATGAGGAGTGTCAGGAACGGGAAGGTTGGGGGGTTTGTTTCTGTTGTGAGGAGTGCAGTGAGAGCGTGGGCTTGCTATAAGAATCCCTTCTTTTCAATCAAAATTTCATGCAGATAGAAAAAATAAGAGAGGGGAGGACGTACCATATGATGAACACCAACAAGTGGTTTCTTCAAAGCTGATGCAAGTGTCTTCGCAGCGTTAGAACACACACTCAGACACCCGTTCATACCGGGTCCTCGAGTGAATGCAATCCCATCGACCTGCGAAACTTCCATATTTGCTTTCTCCAAAGCCGTTCTAACTGCAAGAGGCTGCACACATCAAGTGCTCCAGGAGTGAGCAAGCTGGACGAGTGGATGGGAGACGGAGGTGACCCACCATGTTGCGCTGGTGCTCCATAATAGCCGTATACGGCTCTATCCCTCCGAAAGCTTCATGTCTCCATTCAGAGAAACAGGAAAGTCAGTATCACTACTGGGTAGAACTCTTCTTCCTTTGGGGGGTGCTCACTTGTCAAGTTGTCTAAGGACAACGTTCGACAAAATCCTGCGATCCGAAGAAACGACCGCTGCACAAGTGTCGTCTGCTGACGACTCGAGGGCCAGAACAGTAAAGCACCGGGCTTCATAACGCTTCTCTAGGAATTTTTTCGTGCTTGATCTTGCGAAATGTTTGGTGAGTGGATACCGACGGCATTGGCGAAAAGCAAGAAACATGGTCGAGCGCGCGGCCAGCACCGAGACTTTTCTTCCGAGTCTCACGGCTGAAAGGTTACGCGTAGCATGACGCTTTCGCGGTCTGACATTGATATGGCTGCAAAGTCCGTATCATAACTTTTCAAGCGAAATACTGATGGAAATAGTATCTTGTACATGTATGGGGTCCGAGTAAGAAATCAAGTAACGAGGAGACGCTGATCTTAAACCGTCATATGCAACTTTCGAAAAAAAAAACCCAAGAGAAGCGAGGCGCTGATGATGTTATAAAATTCGAACGAAGGAGTTGGGCAATGATCATTTGTAGCCGTCCAGAGCGCTAGGATGCACGGAGACTCGGGAAGGTTCACATCTCATAAAATACTCTAGGCATAAAGATCAAATTCGTCCTGCTACGAGACAACCATTGAGAACACTCACCATCCTTGCACCATCTCAACCTTCAGAGTTGGCAGGTTCCTCGCAACAGCCTTTCGCTCCATTTCCATAGCTTTTCTCTTCACTGCTGCCAAAGACTCCTTATATTTTTTCTTTGCCGCATCCAGTTCGCCCATGAGAACAGACCGTCTATCCGCAGACGACGAAGATTTGAATGATACATCGTTCTGTTTCGGCGTCTGACTATCCTGAGAAGACATTGACAAGTCGTGTGTTGTGGTAGGTCCAAAGCGAACACTCCCAAGACTAGATGCACTCCGAGCGCGTTGGAGTGTCGGGGAAGAGAGTGGTGCAGATAGTTTCCTTTCAATGTCTTTTGACCCAGGTTTCCTGACAGTGGATGGCGAATTGATACTTCGAGAATACGAGCCAGACCTAGATCTCGAGGGTGTTCCAGTATACGTAGGCGAGCGAATGTTCGAACTAGTTGTATTGTTTGCATTGTTGGTTTGGATTCTGAGCGAAAGCAGAGGACGGGAAGGCGCCCGCCGGATTTGTTGCAAGTCGCCTAAGTTAACCGTGCTTCGGCGAAATGTCGGGGAGGCCGTCAGCTCAGACAGGATACTCGCGTCGCCTGAAAGCTTGCTTCTGAGCGAGAGGTTTGGAAAGCTGAGGTGAGGTGAGCGATAGGCTTTCAGAAGCTGCGAGGGCGTATCCTGGAATTGGTTTTCTTTCTCAGAAACAGGCGAGATCCTTGCGATTGGTGAAGAACCAGCCCGGAGCCTAGGTACTTGGTTAGACTCGTTTGGCACGATAAACGCACGGGAAAGATCCAAGCTAGTATCCGCTACAAAGTCAATTGAGACGGGCCTTCCACCGAGCTGTGCCACTGAGGTACGTTGAGTCAAGTCTATAGCCTTTGACGGGTCTTTTAACCAGATTAGAAAAGCACGAGAACCACTCGAGCTCGGGTTTGGATACTTTGAGATTCTTTCTCTACATAGAAATAAAACACAATGAAGTTCATAGACGATTCATCAATAAATATGACTGCCACTCACATCGATTCTCTTCCTCCACACAGTTCAACGACAGCACTCTCCTCTGCAGCTGCAAGGACTCGAACAAGATTATTGGGCCTCATTAAAGACATTGTATCTGTACGCAGCGTGTCTTTCAGATCTTCTTTAACCAAAAAAAACGACGAAATAAAAAATCAAGAACCAAGATGAGTGTGGAAAGTGCTGGTCAGAGAGAGACGGAAATCTGGCAGAAGAAGCTGAAGAACGTCGATCATTCAGTGGCTGTGTCGCTGCTATCTAAGCGAACGACTTGAAGCAATGCTCACTCATCCGTTGACCATGACGACGATGCTGAAGCGCCCCCTCTCTCCCTGGCCTCAACCTTCTTCCAAGAGACAGCACTTGAATGACGGAAAAGCAGTGCCAGCTGCTCGAGTATTGAACTTTGACTTGACGCTGCATGACGAGCTCATTCTCGTCATCTTCTCACACCTGACATGGATGGACTTGTGTGCTGTTCAGTCGACTAATCATCTTTGGTCTCGCCTATCGTCTGATAACCATGTGAGCTCACATATTAATACAGATGTTTGGCAATGCTGACAATGCTGTGTATGGGCTAGTTGTGGAAAGCCATGTATATCCGGGAGTTTGGGCGACAAAGGTTGCGCGGTTCTCGCGGCTTCGTTGCGCGAAACGACGGGAGGCAGATTCGACCTTTACCTAGAAAATGTTCAGATGATGATGTGGAACGCTTAGATTGGAAGTGGATGTTCCGTATAAGCTCTAACTGGAGAAGGGGTGCGTCTGCAATGCCTCCGCTTCACTCATGCGGTTTGGCCTCATCCATTGGCAGGCCGTTGCGAATTCGAGCAACTGGATGAACCTTCAATCCGGAACGAAGATGAATGTGGCGATATGCTACTAGCATCGGGTCGTGCTTTGCTTTCTGGCTCGTTGATTATTACAACGTCTTCAAAGAGTTCTCCATCGCCATCAATCCTTGTACACCGGCGCCACTCCCTTCCCGTTTCGCTTTTGGGAGTACATAAATCAAACGACTCGTGTCGAATATGTGCCATCGCGCTGGATCAGTCACCACCGGAGACCATGCATTCTGCGTCCCGAGTTGCAGTTTTCTACGATTCGGGTGCTTTCACTATATTTACGATGGACAATAATCACCCGAGCCGTTCACGCAGGGTACTGTCTTACCACCCACCTTCAAGGACCGAACGAACGACCCCCATTCGACAAGCGGTGTACCATCACCCTCTTCTCGCTACACTATCCCACTCGTTCCATCTTTCCTTATACGACTTATCGGACGGTACTGTCCATCATTCGCAGACTTTAACATCGTTCACTTCGTTCCCGCCGTCTTCCATGGTCCTAACGCCAGGGAAAAAGTCGTACCGACTTATCATGGCTTATTCTGCACCTGTATATCCCTCCCATTGGAGTGCTGCTACAACTGTCCTCTCCATATCCCATTGCCAATCGCAATCGAAATTGGATCTTGAATCGGATATATCATTGCGCCCGTGTACAGTCGTCGGCAGTAAAACCGTACGCTCTTTCGACATTCCGTCAGGATGGATCGACGAGCAACTTCTTCAATCAATGCATCATCAATGGGGTCGAAGGGTGACCAGGGTTGCGGATATCCAGACAGACGGTAAATGGCTCGTCCTAGCCTCCTCTAACGACCTGCAGCTCTACCGTCTATACCTTCCCTCAAACTCCATCTCCGCAACCTCCGGAGCATCCGTTCTTGAGGGCTTACAGACTCCTGGTGGCGCACGTATGACGTTCGTGCGCATGCTCCACGGACATGCGAGTCCCATCATCGCATCGTCTTTATCCGATGGTCGGTGTGTCAGTCTCGGAGTCGACGGGAACATTTGGGTTTGGGACTTGGAGAAAGGATGGAGTGTCGAGGTTCAGGCTCCTCGGACACCATCTGGCTCGCCTGGATTGCACGGGAACGTACCGATGGGAACGCCTCTGGCTACGGTTGCGTTTGACGAGCGGCAAATTATCACGTCCGACGCGTTTGGAGTAGAGGTTCGGAAATTCGATATATAAGGGCATTTGGAGGAACACTTCAAGAGTAAAAGTCTGTTGGGCCGGACTTTGCGTTTCTCGGACGTAGACGAAACAGTGACAACTTTGAAGCGCTTAGGATGACACGCCGGGAAACGTGGTGTCAGGAAATCAGGGATAAAAGTGTCCTCAGCATGCCTGCATTTTATATAGAACAAATTTATCCCTGGCGTACGGATTGCATATGCATTGCATGAATCGGGTCGTTTCTGCGTTTCACTTTCGTACCGGGATTTCGCATTAGCTGCAGTCGATACCTCCCGCCGGGTTGCGGAGACTTGCAACTGCTGCTGTCGCCATCGAACATGCTTGGTATTCGCTGAAACACCAAGCATGATATCGAAATGGAAATGGACTGAGAGGTTGAGAGGGTCATAGTTTGTTTGGGTTGAATAGCTGTTTGATGATCAATTTTCTTTAGTAATCTGAGGGAATCGATGTGTCGCTTTCATCTCTGTTCTTGTTTTTCTATCTCATTGCAAAGTGGTATTATATCTTCAGTTTTGAGTTCACTTCATATTGAAATTCGAAACGTGTCGGATGCAGCAATATTAATGTGATCGACAAAATCGACGCCATGAGAGGAGGCAGCAGCACTGTAATCGACTGGACTCGAGCTCTTTGACTCTGACGGTCACTACCACCCCCTCTCCCGCCCCTACTCGCCTCTTCTTTCTATCACTGAGCTCGACTGCTCATACTGAAGCACTGAGCTCGTCTGATACCTGCTACTTGTTTTGAAGAAGCGGGCACGAACGCACCGGGCTCGTTCCGGTCTCTTCATGTCACATCCCTTCCGAGCTTTCTCCAGTCAAATCTACCATGAAACCTTTCCGGTCAGATAGCTTGAGGAGGGTATCGAATGTACCGGAGAGTGCAGTGTTGGCCAGCTTACCAGAAGAGCTGCATGACATTCGTCGCGTGAAGGAATATGGTCAGGAGGAAGACCTGAAGGAGGCTCTGGGAAAGATGATCGGACGTGTAGAGGAGTTGGTGAGTCAAAGAATCATGTTTCTTGAATCTTGCAGCCATATTCACGACAAAACTTTCGTTTCGTTCAGAGCACATTACTGAGTCAGGCGTATCAGAAGCAATCCGAGCTCGATACGTCGCTGAAGCTCAGCAAGTCGAACCTTCAAATGGCACTCGCAAACAACGAGATGCTCGAAGATGCTCTCCGGCGAGAGAGCGCAGCAGGGAGCAAGAACGTCGGCTGGAGAAGACGAAACGACTCTCAGGCAGATCATACATCAACGCCAGATGGCTCGCGCCCTCCATCGCGGCGCGGCTCAGAGTCCACGCATTCTACACCCACAAGCGACGCAATACCCGCACCCTCCGCACCGACATCCCCAGTCGTCCAGCCCATCGCGTCTCCCCCTCCGCCAGCAACCAACGACAACCGCTTTTTCCGTTTTCGATTCGGGTCGTCGTCTGTATCCACGAGCCCGATCCCGAGTGCCGGGCCATCAAGGCCCAGAACGCCTCCGGTATCCGGTGGCTCTTCATCTGGTAGTGGCAGCGGACCCCGCAGGCCGCTCGACATCGTTCGCGAACGCGAACGCGATGCCGCGCACCTGACAAGCGCGTCGTTGCCAAGCCTTGTAGCCGATACGAACAAGCGCGAGAGCGAGCTCGTCACGGAGCTTGCTGCCGAACGTGCGAAGTATGAGAAGGTGAGCAAGGAGAAGAAGACGCTGGAGCAGGAGGTAGAAGGGCTCAGTCAGGCACTATTCGAGGAGGCGAATAAGATGGTGGCGACTGAGAGAATCAAGTGCGCTGAGATTGAGGATGAGCTGAGGCAGGTGAGGCAGGAGAAGGAGGCGTTGAGGAGTGCGTTGAAGATTATTGAACAAGAGAACACGCGGCTGAAGACTCCTGCGCCGCCTGAGATCTCATCTTTTCCGACTACCCTTGACGAGGACCCAACTCCCCATGGATCACGTCCCATCTCCCCTCATCGTCGAAACGCCAGCGATGTATCGAATGGTGACCTCAGGACGTCCGCCGAATCGAGCAGGTCGAGTGGGGTCGATGAGTTTGTTGGACCACATTCACCAACATCGTCCACCCGAGGCTTCCGGGAACGATCAAGCTCGTCCGATCGAAGCTGGGCGTCCCCTTCGCCTCCGCTAGATGTACCGCCCGCTATAAGGTTCAGCGAGGAGTCGGATCCTGCGTTCACAAAGGGCAGCAAAGTGGAGACAGAAGATGATGAAAACGTCCTTGAAACGACGTGGTCCTCGTCGTTAGATAAGTCTCCATTGGCTGATATGCCTGCGCCGGAATCGCCTTGGGCGAAGATATGACCGTGATCATATGCATATACCTTGTTTTTCCTTTCTTTTGCTTTATACATTCTTCAGCCATCGTTTGCTGTCCCTTTTATATATTTTTCCATTCTCTGCACGCGTACTTCTTCGAGTTCAACTAATTATCACGGTTCCTCGCGCTTTCAAAGGAGATAAGCATACTGGATCTGTCTCGTCTATTTCTCCGTTAACGATTCTGAAGTTTTCCATCTCATTTCGACATAGCATATCATAACGTCATCACATACTCAGGACATGTACAGTTACAAGCATTGGACTCTAGTCATATAAAACACTGTTATTGAACAAAACAGAGAAACAAATGGAACGTAGCTGAGCAGCTTCTACACGAAGTGAAGCTTCCTTTTTTTTTCTCCTTCACCGCCTCCCAGTGACGGTAACCTTCTGACCTCCCTTCCCTCGCCCACCCTTTGCTGCCTGCGACAGCGAAAGGTATGCGTACGGGTCCACGCCACCCTTTTTGATATCTCCTCCGGCTTTCTATTACCACGAACAAACATGACTATGTCAGCGCCTCGAACGAAAATAAAAATAAAATAGAGGAAGATTAACTCCACCCACCTTCGCTTTGAACTCCTGCCCAATCTTCACAGCAGCGTTCTTTTTCGCCTTCTTCTTCGCGTTTACGATGCCGGCCCCAGTCCCGGTCCCGGTCGCATCAGCCATCTCAACGTCTTCGTTGTCCGCCACGGCGTTCCTCCGCCGCTTCTTTGTGTCTTTGTGAAACTTGACCGTCCCGCGCGCGTCTCGAGTGAACCCGTCCACAGACGTGAGTGTCTCTCGGTACGCTGTCCCTGCACCCACAGCGTCGTCGTTATCTGCTTCGCCGTGCTGTCTGCTTGTGTGGGCCTCGTCTTCGCTCGACGTATCGGAGGTGTTGATGAGGAGCTTGCCGGTGTTGATGTCCGTTTTGAACTTGGATTCGGCGGGGTTGGGTTTGCGAGGTTGACGGGCGTCTAAAGAAGAGCATGACGAGGAAAAGGAAGGGGAAAAGAAGCGGTGGAGAGTCAGTTATATGTTGCGTTTTTGAGTGGTGGTAGTAATAATGGTGGTACGACTCACTTGTGATGCCGACACTTGCGCCTTGCAGTAGGTCCATAGGTTCATCATCATCCACCCGTAAGCGTGCACCACGATCCTTTTCCTGTTTCCTCGGCTGCCTCGCTGCTCCCTTCAACGATTTCGAGCCTTTCCGTCCGCGCTCCTCGTCCTCACTTCCATCATCTTCACTCTCGCTTCCATACAGCACGTCCTCAAACGCATCTCCCGTAGCAATCCTTCTCGTCTCCTTCTCTTCAGCACTTTCATCTTCATCCCCTTCCTTCCTCGCCGCCTTCCTCCTCTTTACCCTCTCCTTCCTTTTCTTCGTCGCCACCAAAAACTTCACGCCCTCTCCGTTCTCACCGTCCTCTGATGCACGGACCGCGGCCGCATAAACCGCATCCCACCCACAGCGGTTCATTAGCCGCTCAAAAATGTGCCGAACCTTTTCCTTGAAGTGGTTTTTGTGGTCGTGCGACCAGCGGAGGAGGACGGGTACAAGTGCGGGGAGGTGAGGGAGAAGGAGGTCGGACGGCTGGGTGTGGATAAAGAGTTTGACGAAGCCTAAAGTAGGTTTGACGATCTCGCGATTGGCAGCCTTGAGATACTCGAGGAAGGTGAGGAAAATCTCTATGTGCATCTCATTTGTAATTTCATCTATTTTTGTTTTACAAAAATGTGAGCTCGAGTGAAGCGGAGCGAGAAAGAAACCATACCTTTGAACTCGAAGATGAGCCGCGAGATAGCAGTGATTGTGGCACTGATCATTGTTGAGCTTGCCCCAGCCAAACCACCAGCAAGCATCGTAAGATATTCCTGCAAGCTCGCAGGAACTATTTCGAGCAACAAATACCATAAGCTTCCACAAACTTCCTATATAACTCCAATTACCTTCAGTAGCATCGTTTTCATCCATCCCACTCAACTTCGCCCTCTTCACCACACCTCCCTCTCTCATTTTATATCCCATTGCCAATATCAACTCGTACGCCGCCACTCGTGCCTTTTCCGCCGGTTCTTTCGTACCGAGTACGGCTTCAGGGA
Organism: Hymenochaete sp. R1; assembly: GCA_019400425.1. Classification (NCBI taxonomy): domain Eukaryota; kingdom Fungi; phylum Basidiomycota; class Agaricomycetes; order Hymenochaetales; family Hymenochaetaceae; genus Hymenochaete; species Hymenochaete sp. R1. The sequence goes on from JAFREE010000036.1 coordinate 76,892, forward strand.
CGAAGCTCGGGATAACATGCAACGAACTCGAGGGCAGATATGCGAGAAGTGCCTTGAGCAGAACGAACCGATCTTTCTTCGCGGCAGCGAGGGTAGAAGAAGAGCTCGCGTCGAGAATCTCGAATAATTTTTCTACTTCAGCTTCTTTGGTGGATGTTGAATTCGAGGATAGCAGGGGTAGCTTGGAATCCACGGCTAGGACGATGCGGCTAAGAAGCTTGTATGCTCGCTTCTGGATACCGTTATCTTTGTTACCTAGTATCTCAGGCTTGAGACAGAGATTGAATATTAATTGGGCATCAGAGGGGGGAATAAAGGGAACGAGGAGAATGAGGATGTCTTGCATAGAAGCTATCACCCTGCGTTGCTCCTCGATCGCTCGATCGCGCGCGTCTACAACGTTTGAGAGCTTCTTTTCGCTTGTGTTAAGCATCTCGATGACTTTTTTGATAGTCTTGCTCATTTCCTATAAATATATATTAGTATGCAACACTCTATTAGACGAAGGACAAAGGTACCCTTGCATCGGCGATCGAAGCCCAAGCTTTGATGGCGTCTCCAACCTGAGCCTGTTCGTCTTTCCCAACGGTACCAAACACATTGAAAAATACGGCTAGCCAGCTTTCCGCCTGCGACTGCAAAAAAGTACGGTTCCGTTCGGCATTCTCGGATGTCAGAGGCACTATACTGTCTTCGCGCTCCTCGTCGAGCTTAGTATTACTGTCCACCACAATGCGTAAAGCTCTGAGCACTGCCGGTCGAAGCTCAACCTGGTTATAGAGCAGGTGCGAGAGCATTTGAGCGAATTGGGGCGAAAGAGACTGCATGGCAATGTTAAATCATGTATTCCCTTCATGATTATTAAAACGTACCTCTTGCAAATCAGGCGCCCTCCAACAATATGCCCCTAGTCCATTCCAAATCTGACTCACGAGGACGCTCCACACTTTCGCCTCGCTTGCCCGCCCTTCAACTTCTGCCTTCTGCTGCAGTTCGAACATCCTTTCCGTCAATGGCACGAAATACTCAACAAAGTGGCCCAAGGGTGACGGGTGCGGGTTTACAAGGAGCGGGAGGAGGAATGCACGGGGTTCACGTTGTGCAACGCGGTCCGCTGGTTCGAGGTTGAGCGGGAGATGCGGAAGGAGAGACGCGGGGCCAAGAGTAGACATAGCGCTTTGAAGGACGGCATCGGCGGCTTCCTTGTGTTCAAAACCTTTCTTTATCCGTAAGTCGGCAATGAGTTGGATAGTCGGTATGAGAAGAGTTTCAGCTGCGGCCGAAATGTCGCCACCTTTACGAGAACCATATGCCAGGGAAGTTATAAGTGACGAAACGACCGACAAGACCTCCGGAAGAGCGTGGACGTATGTAAGAGAGTCTACGGCCTTGTGCAACTGACCGACCATCTGCTTCAACGGCGCCTTGTCGATGGAGAGAGCTTCACTAATAAGGTCACGCGAGACACACTGTGTCAAGCGTCCCAAAGCTTCAGCCGTCTCACGTCGAACAGGAGCAGTTGGTGACTCGAGGTACGCGAACAAGATTCGCCATATACGTGGTAGTTCTGCATCGGTAGCCTCTGAGTCAACTGAATTGTATACCACCATTGTCTTCCCGACGACCTGTACCCAGGGCGGAATAAGCGTTGTATCCGTTTTCAAGGGAGGCGACGATACAATTGCCTGGAGGGTATCGGATATGGACATATCGAGGTTACGGGGGACATCAGGTTCATCGGGGATGCTTAGAAGGTCGGATAGAACATTATATGCGGATTGAGAAAGGAAAGGATTCCCGAGACGTGGTAACGACAGGAGCGATGTAGTGATTGTCGGGAGCACTACAGACGGCAGGAAGGTAAGGATAGGACGAACGAATTGTAAAAGATGAATTGCAGCGCCAACAATATCGTCTGTATTCCCTGATTTGCTCTTCGGCCTCAATGTGTTGGCGTCTGCAAGTGCATTGACAATCCATTCGCCAACCCTCGATGCGTACGGATGCCGCATAAGTGGAGTTGGAGGGAACTGGAGGATGTCTTTGACGGCCTCGGCGGCCTTCTTCCGCACTTTTGGGCGAGGGTCAAGGCATAATTGCAGAAGGGTTGCGAAAGACTGGCCAACTGTCTGAGAATCGAGCTGCGCACGATCTAATGCGCGTAATACGGCACCGTACAGGATGATTTGGGAGCGCAATGCTGGGGCATGATCGTTGAGAGGTGTCCACAAAATCGAAGTGAGTGAGAGGAGAGTATTGGCGTTTGCACGGATGACGGGTGGTGGGACGAAGGGTCCGACGATAGCCAGTAGATACAACTCCGCCGGAAGCAAATCCCCATCCCCTACCGCAAATTTTGACCCTCTTTCTTTTTGCATGGTGCCATCTAGGGCGGTCAATAGCCCTGCAAAGTATGCAGACGGTGTCTTTTCGGTATTCTGTTCTTTGAATGTAGCCTCGAGAGCAACAAGCAGGTTGGCCGGTGCTTTCTGGTGGGATAACGAGGACGACGTATGCGGCCTTATCTTTGATAATTCAACCTCCATTTCTACCGTTGATGATGTATTAAGGGCCAATGTCGATTCTCAAGGTGGCATCCAGATGGCCGCCAGATTTGCAGTCAGCGTCCAGAAGAAGGAGAGGATTCGTGCTGCTCAAAATTTGGATTCCCGCATAGAAGTCAAATAGAAAACGTCGATCATTACCAATTATAGTAAGTATCACGTGAGTATGCATGGTCAGTCGGTGGCTGTGGTGGAGCGCTGGCCCAAACATGAAGCTTGGCGGGCGGTACTAACGAATCACCACTGGTATCCGCAGCTTGAGCTTGCCTTCGTTCCATGATGGCGGATGATATAACGCCCACACCGTGGCCATACTTCTTTGTCCGACTGCTGTTCCAGTTTGTGCTTAAAATATTCTATGGGACGATCGTAGTGGAAAATGCGCACCTCATTCCACTGAGTGGCGAACCTTGGTGAGAATCTTAGGATATTTGTAGCTGCAATGTCTGACTTCACGCTAGCGTTATTTGTGCAAATCATAGCAACTCCTTGACTGATGCAGTGTAAGTGTGCTACATACCATACTCAAACGCTAATCCAGACAACGAGTCAATGACTTGTAGGCTCTTAGTTGGGACAGTACCAGCGAAGGTACGCACGCTTAAATGAATTGTATCCGGCACCGGTCTCTGAATTTTAAAAGAGGAGAAACTTCATTCGTCTTACGGCTAAAGCTACCCAGTTTGGCCGCAAGACATTTACAAGCTGGCTCATCGAAGCAGCTGGTACCGTGCCTCTCAAACGGAGGAAGGATACACCAGACGTCGACGTCGACAATAGTGAGGTGCTCGAGAGATTAAAACAAGTCCGTCTGATGCACACATACATTGTCTGTTCGATTCTCACGTCTCTAGGTCTTGCAAGAAGGTGACGCTGTATGCCTCTTCCCGGAAGGAGCAAGTCGGTACCATCCTACTTTAGCTCCGTTGAAGACAGGAGGTAAGCCATATTCTCTGCCGGCGGTCTCTGATCTTCATATTTGTGTGACCAGTCGCAAGAATTGTTTCGGACGTGCTGACTCGGGAGAAGAATAACGATAGGTTTCGTATCAATGTCTTGACCTGTTCGATCACGTACATGTGAGCTTGTATTGGCGGCTAGCTCTTTGGTCTGTAAATGCTAAGCGCGCCTTTCTAGGCATCGCCAACACTTCCGCTCCGATGTTCTTATCACCTTTCATGCACCAATGACGTTCACTCCAAAGGTGAGCTCATATCCCTTTTTCGCAGAGAAATGCAATAAAAGTGGTCATAGGCCAACCCAGAGCTGGTCGCTCCCGTCGACTTCGCCCATATCCGCGCTCTCACTTCCCGCATTCATAAACAAATCAGCTCAGGAACATATGACGCTCCTTCCTGGGAGCTGGTCCGAACTGCCAAGCTTGCTGCAAATATATATGCACCCCTCGGGACGAGCATGGCGCTCGGCGACTACGTGCGAGTGTCCCGCGCATTTCTGGAGGCATTTAAATGGGCTTGGGCGGAGGGAAAGCCTGATAGCGGTGGAAGTGTAAGTGGGACGACGAGTAGCTCGGACGAGGAAGATGACGAGGAGACGAAGGAGAAAGTGGCAAGAGTGAACGTTCTCCTCCGCGATTTCAAGGTATACTTCCGGTCGTGACTTCCAGTTACGTCCCAATCTAATCGAAGATGATCTAGGATTATCAAACAACACTATCCTCACTCGGTCTCAAAGACGATCGCATTCGTCGGTCGAACCCACCCCTGTCAACGGCAACGCTCCTCATCCGTCTATTCATACGCCTCTTCATGGCCCTCACCCTCACCCTTATCTCCCTCCCAGGTCTCATTTTCTGGGCCCCCATCTTCCTCAGCACAACCTACGCCGCCCGTCGCACGACCCGCTCCGGCCCCGCCTGGGATACCTTCGACGAGATCGCCCAAACCAAGCTCGTCGTCGGCCTCGGGGTAGGCACCCTCGTCTGGTTCCTCACAGTCCTCATCACTTTCCCCATCGCACCGCTCACGGGCGCAATTGTGCCGTGCATGATGTGGTTGTCGTTGAGGTGGCTAGAAGACGCTGTAGCTGCTTCGAGGGCGATGCGGAGTTTGATGTCGATGATGAGTTTGGGGCCAGGGAGGTTGAAGGAGATGCATGTGATGAGGGAGGAATTGCATGCGAGGTTGATGGTGTTGGCCGTGCAGTATCTTGGCCTGCCGAGAGAGCCGGAAGGGTTCTTTGCGAATGTAGGCGTTGGAGGGGGTGTGGAGAATGGACGGCAATGGGGAAAGGGCGGTGAGGAGAAGGGACGGGTCAGGGGACGTTGGGAAGGAAAGGTGAAGTATTTCTCGGTGAGACGGCGAAGGAAGAGGGACTGGAACGAGACGCTGCGGCTATACGATTCGGTTGACTATCCACCCGATGATGATCATTGAGTCTTTACCTTTAGATGCTCTTGAAGTTATAGCAAAAAAAAATTGCACGGTAAACAAAGGACACTGACGTTTGCAGTTAAGTTAAAACAACCTTTAAAAGGAATGAATCGCTTGAATTTACAAAATGGGTGATAGGTGCGTATGTGATGCACTGTACAACGAGGAATATTTACTGGGGAAAAAATTGGGAGAATGAAATTGAAATTAATAGAAATTGGGCAATTCTCGTCAATATTCATGAGGTATCGGAAGATGGCAGGACATTTCAAAAGACTTATGTTGGAAATATGCAATGCAAAAACATTTGCGACAATTCTAGTCGGAGTCTTCGATGGGCCTATAAGCTCTGTTGCCGGCTGCCCAGGCATGTCCTGCATCGGCAGAAATGCCAGTTGTAACAACACCAAAAATGATGAGAATGTCACAAATCCAGGAAAGGACATTAAGAATGTATGCGGTGCCTGTGGTATAGAAATTAGGGTATGACACTTGGAGTAAGAATCTAACTGATACGTACTTGGGCGAGCAAACTCAAAGTAAGGATGTTGAGACCTTGAGTAGAGGTCAGTGATGATGGCGAAGGTGATAATTTTAAAGGATGCTATTCGGAAGGATGATTCATCAGTATCAGTACCACATATCAATCGCAATCGCACCACACAAAACGAATCTCCTGAGAAAACGTACCTTGAAGAGCTTGCAGCCCCGCAACCCCACGCCATACTCTCCTTCTCCTCGAGCGAGTGCTCACACCGATGATGACCGCTATAAGCGCCGCGCCGCCAAACACGACACCGAGCTCGGCGGCATAGCCGGCAGTCCACCAAAGCGTGCAGAAGGCGCGATTGTCCGATTCGCAGAGGTCGTCTTTGCGATGCGGGAAAGGACGGCATGAGTAGTCGGAGTAACGGATGCGGCCTGATGACCCGGGTCCAGGGAAGTCGATGATTTGGCGTTCGCAGCGTTCCAGGAGACCATAACGGATGACGATTTTGGAGTGGAAGATATCGGGTGGATGGGCGTAAAGCCTGTATTTGGCATTGTAAGTTGAAGAGCAGAGCGTCTGAGCTATAAAAGGACTCACCAATCAGGTCGAACGATGGACAAAACGTTCTATGGCGTCAACACGAAAGAAAGTCAGGATTGAGAGGTTGTGGCGAGATAGCCCAATCAACTTACGAATATGAGGGTAAGGGCAACAGCGACGAATGTGATGACGTACGACGTCTTCCTCATTTTGAAAATTCTGCCGTCAACGTCGTCTAAATACTGCCAAAATCGTTGAAAAAGTTGTTGTGGTCGTTGTAGTCAATGATGACGACGGAAGGAGAGTTGAGGAGCTCCTGAGAGTGATCCTTTGGGCTTCTCCTCACTTAGCCGACTTATGAGGTAATAGATGGTCATGTGATGTCTTTGTCATCACGTGTGCGCGTTTGCAACAGGCGCCTGGCGCGTCTTCTGGTGTTCACTGCTCAGCGGGATGACCGTGACGCTGTTGGCCATAGGCCATGATCAAGGTTCCTGTCGAAGCTCCCAAGGCCTCCCAAGACACCGACAGCTTCCTACGAAGGCTTGCTGGTGCATCTGTGACAAAGGCAGGGTACGTTACTACCTGCTTTGTGGTCGCTTGGAAAGGCTGATTCCGCTACAGGCTTGCGAAAGATCAGACTGAGATCAATCGAATTATCGCTGAAGTATCGAAAGGTTCCAAATTCTACGACGTTAGCCCGACTATCTACTCTCTTCCGGACTGTTTTTTGACGTGCAATCGCAGAATGAGAAGCGGAAAGACAAAGAGCTCACAGAGCGCATCTCTAAGATTCTTAAGATCCGGGACCAGCTCATGAAGGAAGCAAATCTTAGTTAGGGCTTTCAGACGTCTGGCACCTTCACATTTACTCAGCCCTTTTTGCTATAGGCAAAGTCACGCAAGAGTGCGATCGGCTGGCGAGCTCGCTCAATCTGTATCTTTTGAACCAAGCTCATTACACCCCAGTTAGAACAACTCGAAACCGAGCGCGACCTCTCGCAGACCATCATCCACGTCGATATGGATATGTTCTTCGCAAAGTACGTACTCCCTGTGCACGTTTTTCCCCCTCTGATGTGACGTCTGACACTGGATGCAGTGTGGAAATCTTACATGACCCAAGCTTAAAGGACAAACCATTCGGTGTAAGACAAATTAGTTCGTTTCATTCCGCGCCTTACTAACAAACATACTAACAAACACCAGGTTGGGAAGGGCTTGCTCTCAACCGCATCTTACGAGGCTAGAAAGTATGGTGTACGGTCTGGAATGGCAGGCACGTATGGCGTATATCAGCAACATTCAGCCCAAATAATAATTCCATATTAGAATTTGTGGCTCGAGCCCTCTGTCCGGACCTCATCACAGTGCCCGTTCGCTCCAAAGAGATCTCGGAGATGTCTTCTCGCGTGATGAGCATCTTTAAACAATATGACCCGACCATGATCATTGCGGGTTGTGACGAAGGGTATCTTAAGTGAGCATGATGACCTTACATTCACCCACGCTCTGTCTAATCTCGTACAGCATAACGAGCTACTGTGCGGAAAACGACATCACTCCGGAGGCATGTGTTCAGGAGATGAGAGCAAAAGTTTTTGCGGGTACTGGTCTTACAGTGAGCGCAGGGATTGCGCCAAATAAGGTGAGGATTTTTTTTACTGGCTGGTGCTTTGCTTAAGGATATGTGAAGATGCTTGCAAAGGTTTGTTGTTGCCCATAAAACCTCGGCCTCCACTAATAAAGATATTGCGATACAAGATTTGTTCAGATAAGGTAGGATCCTCCAGCTCGCTCTTCATCTTCCACACGTCTAAGTGACAAGTCTGTTTAGAACAAACCTAATGGTCAATTCGCCCTCCCTTTCCAGAAAGAAGCCATTATAGCTTTCATGCGTGATCTACCTGTCCGAAAAATTGGAGGCATAGGTCGAGTCACTGAACGCGTGCTCGACTCTATCGGTGTCAAGGTCATTTTCTCCTTATTTTACTGCGATTAGGTTAGCCCTGATTGTGATTTATGTCTCTAGACCTGTGGTGATATCTACGAACATCGAGCCGTCATCTCTCTGATGGATCATTACTTCTCAAAACATTACCTCTTTGGCCTCCATCTCGGCATTGCCTCGAACGTCGTCGCACCGTACCTGCGTGAGGAACGCAAGTCCATCGGCGCCGAGCGGTGCGTTTGATCTCCTTTGCTACAACTCCGCATCTTTGCCTACTGAATCGCGTATTCGTACAAAAGGACGTTCAGAGCAATCAGTGACTATGACAAGATGGTTGAGAAGCTAGTAGAGATAGCTGCCGAGCTGGAAGACGATATGCGGAAGACCGGATGGACTGGGAAGACGGTGACTTTGAAATATAAAACGGATAGCTTTCAAGGTGGACTCGTTTGTCCTCGATTTGTGACGACTTCTTTGATTTAACTGACCGATTCATTATCAGTCTGTACGAGGGCGAAGAGCCTCCCTCGTTGGGTGACGAAGAAAGAAGTGCTCTTAAGCGTGAGTCCACATTATTCTCACCCTAATGTTAGCGTGCTATACGCCTCTCAAACGCACCACAGATTGGTAAAGATCTCCTCAAACCAGAGCTTCCATTATGCATCCGGCTTATTGGCCTTCGGGTGACGAAGTTGAAGGATTTACGAGCCCCGGCGGATACAGGTATCAAACGGGTGCGTCTTTTTTCCTTGTCTTTACCCGTCTCCTATTAAACTTTCTCGCTCACTATCACACTATCCAGTTCTTCCAATCTGGACAACCCGGCACATCGTCCACAACAACAGCCGAACGCTCACCGAAGAAGCGTAAAGTCGGCACGGATGCCGATTTAGAAATGGCAGATGTGATTGAATTAATGGAGGAAGACGACATTCTTGACGAGGATGCTATGAAACAAGCATTATTAGAAGATTGTGGAAATAGCAAGCCGGTCTCAACTTCCTCTGTTCGCCCTGCTTCCAACCGCCGATCAACTCCAGGTCCGAGCAAGCCTCGCTCCCATTCACTTGCAAATCCAACTACGGATAAACAAGTAGCTCAGCTGTCTAATCAACCCGCTATTGACATCAATGCTGACGCCGAATTCGACATCAACGAATCTGGCACCATCCACTGTCCTATATGTGCCAAACAACTTTCCACGTCTGATAATACAGCGCTAAACGCACACATCGATTTCTGTCTCAGCAAGGATACGATCAAAGCTGCGTCTGCGTCAGCCCAGAGTACCAGTATAAGGGTCGGGACGAGTGACGGAAAGGAGGCTGGAAGTTCGGGTACGAAGAGGAAGCCCGAAAGTAAGAAAAGTACAAGTGTGAAGGGGCGTGGAAAGCACGTGAAGAGTGGTTCGAGGAGAGTATCTGGCTCTGGAGTTGGGTCAAAGGAAGTCGGGAAGTGGGAGTGGGGGTCAAAACCGGCCAAAGGGAAACAGAAAGGTAAAGAATAAATGAAGTGCCTCTTATTTATTTTGTTCATTTCGCTCTCACTTTTTCTACGCTTGGGAATGGGACGGTCACCGTGTTTAGGAATTTAATGTACTCTAAATAAACTTGTACAATTTATAACATTTGTTTACATTTAAGTTGTAGTTTCCATTCCTTTCATGAGTCAGTGTTTAGTTTGGCGACTAGAAATGGTCCATTTGACTTGCGCCCGGCCACCTTCGTTAGAGCAGTCTTCCTAAATTATAACCGACCTACAACAGCAAGCGTTAGTTCAATATTCGCGCTTTCAAAACTCCATCACGAAAAGACAATCAAAAACATACCTTCACATACGTCTCCAACGCACTCAACGAGTTCGTCCTCAAATCTTCATCAAACTGCACCATCCCAGCCGGAAACACCGTGATGACCGTACTCCCCCCATACGCAAACCATCCCAACTCCTCCCCTCTCCTTACTTTCTCTCCCTTTCCTTTACTCCACCCGATAGCACCAACGAGCAACGCACCTACTGCAACGAACGCAACGACCTTCCCAGTCCCTTCCTCCTTAATATAGATCGTGTGCCTCTTGTTCCCCGTGAACACGTCGAAGTCGACCTCCGTCACTGCTTGCGGGTTCACGGTGTAGTACGTTCCGGGGATCTCGACGGGCCCGTGGACAATCTCGCCGGAGATTGGGGAGTGGAAGCGGTGGTAGTCTGCAGGGGCGAGGCGGAAGATGGCGAGGGAGCTGCCAGTGGGTGGAATTGTATATGGTGGGTTTTCTTCTATGACTGTGGATTTTTGTTTGGAGTGTGATGTAGAAGGTCCGTGGAGGAGTGTTGGGAGGGTAAATTCGTCACCCTTGATCCTGGAGAAGGAAATGAGAAAGTACGGTCGGAAGAGGTGAATGAAAGTTTGCCTACCAGAATGTTTGTGCTTCTTCGAGAGTTTGGAAGACCGTGAGGCGGCAGTCCGCTGCTGAACTTACAATGTGCTCGCTCGGGTCCTCCAAAGGACGAGCGTCTGGTTTCAATCTCCTGCTCGAACCTATAAGTACGACTTTTCACAGATAGGTCAGATGAAGTAGTCCGTACCGGTAGAAGAATTCATTAAAATTCTTGTACTTGGTAATATCGGGCTCCAATAGTTCATCTATTTTGATCTCGTACGTTTCAATGAAAGACGGGATGGATTTAACGCTTTCTGGGCTATCGTAGATTTCGCCTTGCTAAATAACGGCGGTTCAAAAATGAAAATCGTTCTGCATGATGCCTGAGATATGAGTGCAATGGTATGAACATACCTTGAGTGTCTGTTTACGAAGCATACCCTCGAGGTAGCCGCCTTCAAGCAATTTCACTTGCTCCTTTCCATAGAACAGTATATGCATACCCGCCCTTCATAATGCACCATCAGGCGAATTGAAGCAACGCCAGAATACACCAACTCACCTCGCATAAATCGGCATACTCTCAAAGAACTTCTCCGTGCCTGGTGCTTTAGTCGGATCTCTCAACGCAACGTAATTCCCACCGTGGTACTTGACCGTATAGCTCTCAATACCTGGGATGAGCTTCTCCAGCCATCTATGCCGTTTGGAGGCCGTCTCTGTCTCAGCTGCCTTGTGGTCATCGCCATGACTGTGGATACCCTGTGTGACGTCGTGGCCTTCTATCTCGCTGTTCTGCACGGCGGCCTCGAGGGCGTTGGCATGGAGTTGGATCTCTGCGTGAACTATTCACTACGCGTTGGGATCGTGTTGCTCAAGCACATACCTGGGTCAACGGCTTCAGATGACATCGTGGTAGATAATCAAGGTGGAATCTGGATGTATGCGAACTCCTGCGTCGATCGTTGCTATTATTATCTCACGCAAGACGTCATCCTAAATCGTTCATTACATAAGATTATATGGCCAATAGATGAAAACCCATTAATGAAGTAGTCCGTGCCAAATACCGAATGAAAATAAAAATGAAACGCATGAAGGAATTAGAAAGCGTGCGATTGTTCGTTCACTATTCTTTCATTGTCCGTGATTTCGTCAAGAACCAACCCCAGCCAATCAATCAATCCTTCTCCTTCAGTTTAACTCCAGACCTTAAGCAACGTTGACCGTCATGTTAACAATTTGATTGTAGAAGAATGGCCCGGCCTAACAAAAGGGATTAGAAACAATCAGAGACCGAATACGCCAAAGAGTACATGGCAACCGCTAACTCACTCCAACCATACTCGAGTGTGCGACACTCAATACCGCATTGCCTTGGATTGACTCCGGCACAGTAACGGTGAAGTTCTGGTACGGCTGCGATTGCATGCCCATGCCGTTTACTTGCGGGTTGAAGGATCCAGCGTAGAGTACGGATCCGAGAGCCTGCGAGACGTCTTCACAAGGGTCGGACTGGCATTGCTTGATCGTGATGGCAATACCAACTTCCGTCGAGCCTGTGAGTGAGTTCTACAACGATCGAAGAGCGATTAGTACTACGAAAAAAAATGAAATGGGCAGATGGAAGAACGTACGGGCCTCACGACAGAGACGACGGCGTCACCACCCTTAGCGATCGTGTCACCTTCAAAGGGTGCACCGATCCGGATGTTCTGTGCAGCAGCAGTCGCTACAAGGGCAGAGACAACAGCGATGAGCTTCATGATGAATGCGAGTTGCGTTAAGGTGTGAGTGTGAGATCTTGAGAGTCGTGAAAAGGCGGAGAAGAGGCGAAAGAATAAGTCTTAGAACCTCCAGGAAAGTTTATTTATATACCTTCCAGAGATCGGATCTTCGCATCAGACAGTGCATGTTTTAAGAAGCCAAATAAGACGGAACACGAGCAAGCGCTCCGTACACGGCCTGACTTCGCCGTTCAGCAGTATTAAGAAGATGGGGATCCATGGAAGGAGGCAGAACGCCGCGCATCTCACAGAGCCATCGGTCGCAGTCGGTCGGTCGGAAAGTCCCGCTGACAGTTCTACCGCCTTCTTGGGAGGCCAGGACATGCAATCCTATGGGCTCCTCTGGCGCTGGTTATGTTTTGAGGCAGAGTACCCCTTGAACGTGAATGATGCGCTGGTGAGCCACAAAATGATGCATGGAAGTTAACGGCGTACTTCAAGTTGTCAGTGGGAACAAAAAAAATCGGGAAGCACAGGTGAGGTCCCGTCTCTCTGACTCCTTCGTATGCGGTAACGCCCTTTGAAGCGAGCTTCGCATCCAGAGCTGAGAACATCGCATACACGAAGGGTTCTGGACAGGACGAAATGACGGTGTCTGTACGTTGCGTGCTGAGAGCCGACGACTGTCTAAGCGACAGACGCGGGCGGAAGGTGCGGCTTCATATTTTTCTGGCCTTCTTTCACCGTTTCTCTGGACTTCGCGCCGACAGCACCGATCGCGTTCCTGTCTGTTCATGTGTTCAATGGAGCCAGTATTCATGATTTCGGAGATGAAGACTGGGAAGACGAACCGGCAAGCTCATTGAGCCGCACGCAGGTTTGCAGTGCCTTCCGAGAGCGAAAACCCCCCAGCGGCTTTAACTCGTGCCTTCGTCGTAAAAGCGCAAACATGTAACTGGCTGGTCAAGCAGCTCACTTTTAATGACAGTTGCCAAAGGAATCCAGCTACTAACCGGGGCTTCCTTATCGTATTCCAAGCTAATGTATCTGAGAACCAGGGCGCTTTGCTATCCTGGCGAAAGCGATTGAGCTCGGCGAGCTCTCCGCTTGCGAACCGATGACTCTCACTCGCCACGTTGATCGCAACCAAGTCATTTGAGCTTGTTTCTGAGACGGCGACTCCGTATTTACTAACGCCACTTAAGATGACTCGCCGCTGGGAAGGGCGTCAGCGTGATGTAATCAACTCAAAATATCAATCTCCATTGTCCTAAGTGTTCTTTGCTATCTCTCCCGTCAGAAAAAGATAAGAGTTTGCAAGTGAGGCGCACGCTAGTGGTCGGGAAACCAGTCGCGGACGAAACGGGGGGAGGGGCAAGTTTGCTCTTGAAGAAAGAAATACCTATTTAGTGCCTTCCCCAAGGACACCGAGCTCCTTGGGATTCTGATTCTCCGATACTGTAAAAGCAGATTAATCTAACCAAACGGTCAAAATACACGGCCTAGAATGACGTTGCCTTAGGATTCTTTGCTATCCATGGTCGCGGTCTAGTGGCACCATAGAAAGCAGCTGCTTACCGTCCACTCTTCCCTGCTATTCCCACTTGTATGTGGACTAGCTGCCCTTATTTTGCTATCGCAATAATGCTAAAGCAGCAATACAACGTTTTGAACTTTTGGCATGAACTCTGAACCTTAACCTGAATCAATCCAACTCCGAGCCTCGGAGCCGGAGGGTTCATTTCTCGCTTTATGCTTATGCTCGCCCTTTGCATTTCATCATCTCACTGTTATGAATAACGGATTTCTTGTTGGCGAAAGAGTTTCTGAATGCCAGAATGCGTCAGCTCCACCTTGATGGGATTCTATGTGGCATTGATTCTGACCTGAAAATTGTCAGAGTAACGAGTGAACAAGGAATGGGTATTTTGGCTGACTATTCTGTACATGAGATGTCCACGTCCGTATTTTACATCAATCCGAGTCATAGGCATCATTATGCGGAATGTGGAAGCGACGTTCGATTCTCCGAACGCTTTCAGATATCCCGGGAAGCTTCTTCACTATCATATGTTCATTGTGGAGGCCGTGATAGAACTCGAATAAGGTACGATCATCGTCGCGCGATTTGTCAACGGATTTCTGCGCGGCGTTGTACAGGCTTTTGTAGACGAGAGTGGCGATGTGATAGATATTGAGCTTGGTCAGGTATGGCTCCAGAGCGATCGCCCCGGCCTTTTTCAGTACCAGCGACTCTGTTTCTCCCGAAGACTCGGAAGGATACAAGCAATGGTCCAATGCAGTTCTTGTACGTCTCTGTTGGTTGGAAAGCATAGTCTGAAGCTTGAACCGTTCGTTCCGGCGAGCTTCCCTGTAGGCGTCCGCCGGTCCGTTCCTCACATCATCATTCACCAGCTCGAAACGGTGATAGAAGTCGTTCAACTTGATCCTGTACTTTTCTTTCAGATCGCGAGAGCCGTTGTTGATCTTGAGATCGAGGTTACCTAAGAATAACAAGGCCTCTTCGTAGTAGCCTTCGTTGACGACAATATTGGCAGACGGGCCCTTCCTCTTGCATTCGAGGGTAAGGCTTTTGTAGTGCTCGATCAAGACGCCAAGACGAAAGACCTGGTAAGCCTCCCAGTACTTGTCCACGTATCCGGTCCACAGCTCCCTCTCCTTCGCGCGGATTCTCCCCACCTCTTTAATCGTCTCAGAGGCGTTGACGACGGCCATACGGAGCGTAAAGTCATCGATTGTGGAGCTGACCTGGGAGTGGGAATGAACATCGGTACGGCGAGTATGACGGTCGGTATCTAGCTCGTGGGCATCTTTGCTCTTTTGAGATGTGATACTAGCTCTTTTTCCGGCCCTATCGTCGCGGTCGTTAACTATTTGGAAGGGATCGATGGATGTAGTTTTTTTCTCATCGTCAGGGCCGGGACGAGTCGAAGGGTGGAAAGTGACTCTACTTGTAGCCATCTTGCTTAGCGTGCTTCCCTGCTCGTGAAATGATACTAGGAGCCAGTCGCGGTGTTTCTGTGCGATGCGAGTGCGACGGGGGTCAGGAAGAAGGCGAAGATGGATATGTGTGAGAGATGCCGAGTACTCACATTCACTTTGCACAGTGAAATATTAACAGTGCAATGTTAGTTGAATTTTGGTGAAAGCTTGTCTCAACTTGACTTTGTTCATCTACAGTGAGTCAATGTAGTCGAGACATGGTGTACATACCAGATTTCCTGTGGGTGTCCCATATCTCTTCTATTTCGAATGCTCACCCAGGCCGCCCATCCGTCCACGAGTTCTGCGAGGATTAGATTACAATGTAGCAGAATAATAAATCCAATAATCGAGCAAAGTTTTCAACTTCCATATAAAAGTTCACTATTATAGTCTCATCTCACTACATGAGACACAATGAGGAATGATGTTGACGAGCGGTCAACTCAGCTCGTCCATATGATGCATGACTTGTAATCCGAGTCCGACACCAATGAAGTCCGTTTAAGCACCAAATCGAAGTCATAAGTCGTCCGTATTTAAGAGTCCCATTTCGTAAGATAACTGGGAAATATCGTCTTGATCATTAGCAGGCGGGGGTAAGATGAGAGGAGCACTATTCTGAGTCGTCGTCAGCAAAGACACAAATGCGAGCCAGGGATCCCTGGAAAAGGAAAAAGAAGCGCCGATGAACGGAATTCGGTCAGACGCGGGTGATACTTTCTTCTTCTGCATCTCATGCCGCCTCGAAAGTCTATCGATGTTGACGACCCAGGCTTCGAAGATGACTTCATCAGCGACGAGGATGACCTGTACGACGACGGCAAGGGTAAGAAGGGTAAAGGGAAATCGTCTGGTAGCGGCAAGAAGCGTAGTAAGGAAAAGGGAAAGTCTACAGAGGTCAGCAGTCTCTTCGCTTGTCGTCAGCCGTATATCTAATGCGGCTTTGGTTTCTATATTTCATGTACAGGCCTATGCTTGGGAGGCGACGTATACAAGATCGTGGGATACTGTTCGGGAGGATGAGTCAGGAAGTTTGCAGGGCGCCGTGAACGAGCTTCTCGCTCGAGGTCGGCGGAGACGGTATGCTCTTCTTACTTTCGCCTGCACCCATCTTTACCTCTAACAATGCCATGAAGGCTACTATTCCCGTCAACGGCGATCCGGCGCACGATAATCCGACATCTCATCTTGGTTCTCGACCTCTCCGCATCTATGGCGGATAGGGACATGCGTCCGACACGGTTCGACCTTATGCTCGAGTATGCGCGCGCTTTTGTCGTCGAGTGGTTCGATCAGAACCCGCTAGGACAGATAGGAATTGTTGGTATGCGCGGAGGTATTGCAGAGCGGATCGGGGAGATGTCAAGTGAGTGTAAAGGATGATTGTAATCGCCAAAAAGAATAAGATTTATTAATGTGGATCTTTGAATTCTTGTAGGCAACCCAACTGACGTCCTCAACGCCATCAAAGACCGTCACCGACTCGAACCCACAGGCGAGCCCAGTCTCCAAAATGCCATCGAAATGGCCCGCGGAAGCATGAGGTGCATACTTCAGCCCTGCCCATTATTTTTAGAGTAAGAGCAGCTTTGACAGACGAAGACCAGCCACCTTCCCATCCATTCATCGCGCGAGATCGTCCTTATCTTCGGGTCTCTGACAACTGTCGACCCGGGAAATATACATGATGCGCTTGATGCATGCGTGCGGGATAGGATTCGGATTGGTGTCGTTGCGCTTGCAGCGGAGATGAAAATTTGCCGGGATATGTGTGAGAAGACTGGAGGTAAGTTCTTGAATCCAGCATATTTTTTAAAAACCTGGACTGAGAACTAATGCATATCATTAGGTCAATTTGGCGTAGCGATGAATGAAGGTCACTTCCGCGACCTCCTTTTTGAGCTCATCCCCCCACCTGCACAGCGCGTCTCCAACTCCCGGCTCCCGGGAGGCTCGACTTCGGCTTCCGCCGCCAACGTCGCCTCAGCCTCTGACCTCATGATGATGGGCTTTCCCACACGTCTTCCCGAAACATCCGCCCCTGCTCTCTGCGTCTGTCATGCAGAGCTGAAGAGCGCTGGATTCCTGTGTCCTCGCTGCGGTGCGAAGGTATGCGACGTCCCGACAGATTGTGACGTGTGCGGGTTGATGGTCGTAAGTTCGCCCCACTTGGCAAGGAGTTATCATCATTTGTTCCCGGTAAAGCCTTATTTAGCTGTGTGAGTGTCCTTTCTTCGAGTGTCTTCAATATAGTGAGAGTGTTGCTCATTGAAGTTTTTCCCTCACCGCTTTTGATGTTACTTGCGACAGGACCGAAGCTAGGGATATCGCATCGCCTGCGTGTCATGGATGTGCGACGCCGTTCAGCAAGGTGCCTGTGACAAATCAATTGGGGGACGGAATGAGTCCCTTTGGGAGATACGCGTGTCCCGAATGTAGACATGATTTTTGTGGGGAGTGTGACGTGTTTGTGCATGATGTCTTACATTGTTGTCCTGGATGTGGTCGGTAAGGGCAAGATTCAATTCGAGCCAAGTATGATCAACCTCTAGCTATTAAACATACCTGATAGCCTGAATAACGTACTGATTAGTGTCGCAATTGAACGCAAGAGCTTCCATTTTGATGTACAGGTATAATATTAATAACTCTCCAGCAAGCAAATAAAACATTGAACAGCTCGAATGGGTGTAATAACATGAAGTTCGGCGGGTGAACCAGTTTTACTCTATAGTCAACGATGTATTCGAAATGCGAACGCTCTCGTGGCGCGAAGTTATGAAATTCGGTACGTTGTGAAATTGGATAGTCTATAACTTTCAGTAATGGCAGAGAAACACCGCTATGCTGCGGGGCAAGGCTATTCAATGCAATGCGACGATTGAGCGAATAACTTTAACTCAACCATGATTCAGTCGTCGATAACCCGCCATTGAATGAATCACATTGGAGTCGTCGGATCCGATGTGGCTTTCTGTGTCTGTATTTATGACTATTTATGACTTCCACATCGAGTAGCGGCGATCACAAACACAGCCGCAAATTACCCGAATCGGCAAGACGACGCGAAATTTCTTACGGTCCGATTTGAATGGAAGAAAATAGAAATTTTTATAAAAGAGTCGGTTGGAGTTGCCAGCTCGTCGTTCACTCTCTTTCTCTCTTACCCCCACCTTCGCGTCCTTTGGCTGCAGTCGGACGCGCCTTTAGCTACTGTTTTCAACGCCATTTACTCGTTCTATGCATCCAGAAGCTGCCCTCTGCGGCTCCCAAGACGTCCCATCAGTTCGATAGCATCCCTAATCGTTCTCTTTCTGCTCAAAACACTCTCATCGATCAACCCTTATCATCCACAAAAAGCCCTCTGAGCTGAGATCTTAAGGTTTATATATAGCCTACACCTCACTTCAAAACATCGATGGAAAGCGATGGGGAGTCACCCGCGCTTTGCCCTTTCGAGGGCCCCGAGAAACTCCTTGAGGTTTGGTTCGCGCCCTCACAGGACCATATACCTGACACGGATGCGGATGGCAATCCCGTCCCGTTAGAGAAACGGGGATTGAGGGCAGTGGAAAGGTGTGTGTGGGAAGATATGCTTAGCATTGTCAAGTGCAAGGTCCTCAGTGTTGTCTACGGCAAGGAGATGGATGCGTATCTCCTCAGGTATGTCCATCCGTTCATTTAAGTTTTTCCTCTTCCGGCTGCGAATCTAAAAGTCAACTTAAAGTGAATCATCTCTCTTTATATCGCCCCACCGCCTCATTCTAAAGACCTGCGGTACCACCCTAAACCTCCTCGGTCTTCCTCGCATTCTCGCTATAGCAAAAGGACATGCACAGCCCTCCCTTCCAGCGGTTTACCGTCTGTTTTATTCTCGCAAAGCGTTCATGTTTCCCGACAAGCAGCTCGGTCCCCATCGGGACTGGGCACTCGAGATTGAATATCTGGATCGTTTCTTTGAATCAGGGGCGGCGTATACGGTGGGCAAAGTCAACGGAGACCATTGGCTTTTGTATATGACCGAGCCCGGCGACATTGGTAGCTCTTCTTCCCCAGGGTCCTCCGTGGGAGAATACGAAACTGAGAACGAAGAACCCGGGGTGACGGGACTCGAATATGATCTAGCGAGTACGTCGCTTTCCGGGGATTCTAGGATCTCATCTCTTAATGTGCGTCCCAAATCGAGCGTGAATCTTCGAGGACAACGCAAAGAAAAATGGTCGCTTGTGAGTCCAGGCGGACTATATACTCTTCCTTCCCCGCCGTCCTGTGGCCCACCTCAACAAGATTACACCATCGAAATTCTCATGACACACCTCGGCGCACACGCTCGCTCTGCGTTCTTCACTCCCGATTTTGTCGATCCATCGGGAGAAGGGGGCCCTTCGCCAGGCGAGCATGCGGCTCAGTTGAGTGATGAGCTTGGTATCAGTGAAATTTTTCCAAAAGAGGGGACGGAGCTGGATGCGTGGACGTTCAGTCCGTGTGGATATAGTGCGAATGCGCTTGTGAGATGGGGGAAGGATGCAGGTTGTGGTGGGAGTGCTGATGTACATGCGGACGGGAAAGATGGGCCGTCGGGGGTGGAAGATGAGGAAACTGGAGAAGGGTATTACACGATTCACGTCACGCCTGAAGACGGCTGGTCTTACGCAAGTTTCGAGTGTAACATCCCGCTCGCCCCTCGAGCTTCCCACCACCACCATCACCACCACCAAAGCACCGACAACAACTCCAGCACCCACCCCGACGCCCACGTGCATCCCCGTTCGCTACCAGACCTACGCACCCTCGTCCAGCGCGTCGTTCGCATCTTCGAGCCAGGCCGTCTCTCCCTTACGCTCTTCGTTGCCTCCGAGTCCGAGTCTGACGCTCAGGCTCAACTCGAAGGAGAGCACTACGAGGAGGAAGAGAAGGAGGCGGTGG
Source organism: Hymenochaete sp. R1 (assembly GCA_019400425.1). NCBI lineage: Eukaryota > Fungi > Basidiomycota > Agaricomycetes > Hymenochaetales > Hymenochaetaceae > Hymenochaete > Hymenochaete sp. R1. Next base: position 96,867 of record JAFREE010000036.1, read on the forward strand.
TGGATGCTGCGCAACGCGCATTCAAGGCTGCGTTGGCACGTGTCCCAGCTCGAACTCAGGACTCTGGGTCACTTACTGAAGTCGAAGGCGAGGGAGAGGGTAATAAAGGGGCAAGGGAGAAGGTGGAGAAGAAGACGTTCACGTCGTACAGGCGCACGGATAAGATTAACTACGAGTTTGGGGGATATGACCTTGCGTTTGCGACATTTGAACGGACGGATAAGTGAAAATTTGATAATTCCGTCAATGGGACGTAGAGGATGAGGAAATGGTACGGAGCTATAGCTGGACATTCGTACGTTGTTATACGATTTATGTTGTGGATTTCATCCTAGTTTAATCACACGACGCTTTTGCTTCCTGCCCTTCTCGTTGAATTTTTTGCCCTTGGTCCTGTTATGCTGAGTCTCAGAGTCGTAGTATGAACGGAGCATTTTATTTATACGCGAACACTGGGCAAATTCCTTCTATTCAACTGTATCTACGTCAAGCTTTGGTAGACCAATGAGTATACGGTGAAACTGAAAAGATTGTGACTTGGATGCAGTTGGACAAGGAATTGCCACTCAAATATCTCAATTGATTCTTGTTTGCCCACTCCAAGCTCATAGACTTTGTAATTACTTTTATAGTACATGAGAGTGACATAAAAATTTGAGAACGAAAGGTAGACATTTATCGAGTATGCAAAGGAAACAAGCACCAGTACTCTGACCAAATGGATGGGAGGAGCACGTATGCAAGGACAAATTTTTCATTTGACCTTCCTCTTCTTCCTCTCTATTAAAATTGAATTGGCACAAATACTGCGACGTGATGTCAAGCTTCTCGACCCGATTGATCAAAAAGGTAAATGACTTTCTTGTACCCATTATTTTTCTCTTTGACTCGCACTTGCCAGCAGTCGGTGAAGGCGTTCGTGATGTTGGCCATATCGACAAGCAACCCTTCGAAGATGGGGCAGATATATTTCTCATTTTCGAGATCTTTAACACAGTCGAATGCGATCGTAAACGGCCTAAGCGTGGAGCGAGTGTATGCCATGTTGATGAATGACCCCAATCCGAATCCATCTGGAACTTCATCGCTCGTAACGGTGATACGTCGAAGGTTGGGGCACACAATAGTGCTGTCATTGGATATCGCCAGTCCCGTCCAAAACATCTCAATGCCATGCAGATAGTAGAAACACAGCTTTTCTAAGGTTGGCACGGCCTCCATGAGCGAAAGAAGGCTTACGTACCAATCCTCGCCTTTGAATTCCGGTTGCAAGTTAATGGTGAGGACTCTCAAAGGCGGAATAGGCTCGGAACGCAGCAACATTGCTTCTGCAAAATCAAAGTTCGTGTCCGGAGTTTCACTCTCTTCTCTGAAGTGAAGAGATAGAGTTTCCAGCGACGGTACTATGAGACGCATAAGAAGGGGTTGATGGTCATCTGCGCCGAGCTCCAAGTTCTTCAGCTGCGAAAGAACGATCGGGGATCTGTTCTCTCCAAGCGGGGTCCACAAGCCACCTTCCAAGTGTTTTGGCTCAATTATAAGCGTCTTTAAGCATGGACAATGTTCCGCAAAGCTCGCTACGGCCATGCATAGCTCCAGCTCGGTCTGTTCGAAATACATCGTCAATGTAGTCAAAAGAGGCGCCAAAGCCTGTCCTTGAGCTACCGGCGATGCAGGAAACCCGATTATGGGTTTGGGCAACTTGAACGTGGTCCAGGGTATTCCAAGAGGGGCAAAGCTACTGGCATTGCAGCGCAAGTCGTCAGAATCGTCACGGAGATAAGTGTCGAGACTCAACCAAGTGAGGCGGGGGCAATTCGTTAGGCTCACGCTGAATCCTGGATCCATTGTGCTGCCAGTAATGCCAATGTGCATCTCTCCCCAACGATACTGCTCCTTGAATACCATCGTAATAATCTTTTCTGCGGTTCTAGCGGCCTTTTTCTTGTTATGGTCGGGTTCAAGCAAGTAAATCTCGATGCATCCGATGATTGTGGCGCTCTTCGAGCGTTCGATCCACAGTGAGAGGAGCCTAATTGCGGCGGTGCGGCCTCGAGGCGAAGCAAGGCCATTTCTGTAGGAAAACGAGAAACGAGCCCAAAGGCGTGGCTCGCGCAATGCAGCATACCTCCACAGTCTACAAGTTTTCGAGATAGCCATGATCGTTTTCTTGTACTCTTCATCCGTAGTATCCTCGACGGCCCAAATGAAGATGGGGGAAATGAGCTCCGGTGCTAATAGTGCCAAAGAAGGGATTGAGTCAAAGCTGACCATACTTTAGCCGAAGAGGGAGGGATACTCGTCAGCTCGACACGTGGTAACAAGCTCGATTGAAAAGGACATACTTTTTGCGAATCAAATATAAGATGATAGTTGGAATGGGAATCAAACATGATTTTGTGGCCCGGGTGACAAGGCTTTTAAAGCGATATAGACAGTTAGAGCCTTCGTGCCAGTGGCTCAACCCTAGCAACATTAGCACGACTTAGAGAAAAGAAATATAAAGGTCTGAGGTCTCGTTGACGCCAGAACAATGAATTTGAAAGAACAAGCAATTGTCTTGAACTCGAAATCCTTGATTCATCTACCTTTGAGATTTTTCGGATTGTGAAGCATTCTGTCGAGGGCACCCTGAATCCTTTTGCTGGTATCATAAGCGTGAAGGTGGTGCACTTGTTTCGGAAACGCGAAAGTAGCATACCGATAGATTTGTCCAAAAGCTTTCCGGGGTCTTGCCGTCGTTAGGCTCGATAAACCGGAGATTCGAACACGGTGATCCTGTATCTGACTGTCGTTTATGGGTCATTGTTCGGTCCCAATCATTCGATACCATTAAGGCGGACGAGCTGTAGCCCTTTCAAAGTCGGCAAAGTCCTCCAGAACGAAAGAAGTATATCCCACTTCTCGTCTTGTCTGAAGGGCGTGTCGATACCGAGTCTTCTCAAAGATGATATAGTTGTGAATCAATATAACAACGCCCGAACACGTTTAGTACGTTAGCTCGTAGCCCCTCCTTTATTTAAATGAGGTTCAAGGTCAAGGTCAATATCATGGATGCAAAAGTTCTGACGATCGTGGCACCCTTTTAAAAAAAAGGATCATACCGAGGCAAGATTGACCGCGGTGCCATAACCTTCCGTTGAGCCTAGATCGTCTGCAATTTCAAAGGTCCAGAAGCCTGAATTGAACTGCAAAATCCCTTCGAGGATGATACGTTTTGGAGACGTTCATAAAGTCCACTCTATACTCTTTATACTGGCTACCTTCAATCGCCAAGGGGACGATCTGAAACACGAGCTCCGGCATTTATAGGGCCCAGGTGACGACTCACGGACGTGGTGACCGAAAAGAGAAAGAAAGGAAGCTTTACTCTCGGTAGACATAAGTTGAAGCCACCTGTCTAGATACTTTCGATCAAGTTGAGGGTTGATGGTCAATTGTAGAGACGTATTCTATGGATGTTCCTCTAAGGACGAGCCAACGTCCCGGTACATGAGCCACGCTCTCGTAAGGCTCTTCATGCTCTAAATGAAAAGAGTCAAACAATGACCCAGCGGAACGTAGCCATAATGCTGTTTCAATCGCGATGCATTCGACAAAAAAGTGTGGTCAATTCATTGCAGGCGACGTCGACACGTGTTGTAAGTTATGCTTACCGCGATCGTGAAGGCTCCTGCCAGTGGGACAAAGCACTGGGGCAGTTAGGATAGTTCCGCTTTGAATCCAATATCCCTATTTAGATGCGACTTGTGACGGGGCCCCTTAATGAAAGACTTTCTTCTGAAGCAGTGCTGTGTGGTGTGTTAGCGATAGCGGATGAGACGATCGCGCGGTTAAACGTGATGGGCCGGCGACGCTGAGGACTTTGAGTGCATTCCTTAAACAGACGGGTACATCACAAGTCCGTATTATCTCTCTGATGGCCTTGTCTTGCTGATCGTAGTCAAAAGTAAAGTTGAAAAGGCTCGATCCACTCTTTGACTTCGACTCGACTTCAGAAAGCCTTACAAAAATAATTCTTAAAATGGAAGGTGCACTTCCCACGGCGCCGATCCTCCACGGATCCGTGAAGAACGCGACCCTCTTCAGTCTAAGTCTTCTTTCTCTTACTGTAACTTTAAGTCGACTTTTTTCAAACTCCAAGTGCAAATTGTGTACATGCTCTTCCAGTTTCAATCTCTCTCCGATGATTCCGCTCTGAGCTTTGGCATAGACCTGTGCTTCCTCGGACATCGCTTGCTTGCGCTCTGCAATGATCACTCAACTGTCTGTCAGCAGTAATCATGATACTACATGGGACTACGGGTTTGATCGCAACACCTCCCGTCTCTTGCGCTGAATTTCATATGCAGGTCCTGACTTATCATCTGTCGTGGAGCGTCGGCGATTCGTCTGGTCATACCATACTGTGCCGTCGCCACAATGAAATATTATACCCACTGTATCAAAAACAGGCGGTTACTGTTACTGTGGGTGCAGAAAGATGCTCGCAACCCGATATGTTGCTCTTCTTTCCGGCTCCGTTATGCTTTATACTCTTGGCTCGGCTTCCGCATACATGTCTACGCGCGGACTGCCGGAACACGACACCCGCCGTATCCCCCCTCTCGCCATCCTATTTGAAGGACGGTATTCAAAGGACGGGTATCAATCTCAACTCAACTCAACCTAATCGGTCTACAACTTCGGCTTCGACTTCGATCAGTCTCCGCGAACGCGCACTTCCTCACAATCCGATTTATCCCTGTGGAACTTTATTTGAAGCATATCCCGACCCAGTTTGACGCCTAGGGATTACATCTTCCTTTTCTTCCTCTTCGCCCCTCTGGCTCTTCTTTTGTCGTGCTTAGGAGGAGAAGCAAGCAAAGAGGACTTCTGGCTCGCTCCTTTTGGGACCCTGCACGATCACTGGTCCACTTCACCATCAGCTAATCAGTCAAGAAACAAACTCCACTACCCGGTCATTATATGTCCTTTTTATAGCGCTCCTACATCTATCCATCCATTCGGGCCCTTTAGACTCTTATTTGTTGTTCCTTTCTCTTGGCCCACTCAAAAACCCCATCCGCCAAAGCTGCAATCTTTGGCTCCTCGCTCGCCGTCGCTCCCCCCGCCCCCCTCGCCCTCCTATCTGAATCAACCCTCACCTTTCTGGGGTCGGTCATGAACGTAGTGCGTTTGTCTCCTGCGAGCCCCACAGAAGATCTTCGCGCACTCCAGGAAGTCTCGGGCTTCGCCAGGACGGACCGGACGTGGTTTACGTCTGGCAGCTGGACTTACCGCAAGCTGACGGATGAGCAGGTCGACGAGGAGCTCTTGCGTACGGCACTTCAAGGCTCAGACGGGCCGGTGGAATACGCCAGTCTGCAGCCGTGCACCTCCTATGAGGTTCGATCACAAGACCGAGTGTGTGTACAGAAGTGGGATATGCCTGGAGGTCGGTGGACGTTTGCTGCTGTTTTCGATGGTGAGTTTCTAAGTTTGTCTGTGTTGGCTGCTAGCCGGGATCTATTCCTGTGTTTTGGTAACTTTGACCGAACGGGGCTTGTTTGTTTAATTTGCTTGTGCAGGTCACGGAGGCCACGATACAGTTGAATCTGCTGCGGGGTCTCTGCCCAGCAGGATACAAATGTCATTGCAATCTTTGCTTGCCCGAGGAACCACCGATCCCGACTTGAAAGACACTATCTCCCGCCTTCTCAGAGAAGCCATCGTTGAAACAGATCAAGCTCTTACCAATGACTTTCTTCGGCCTTTCCCTCGGAATGCTGGTGCCGTATCCCGATTAAACGATCGAACCATCAGTGCCATACTCAAGTCAGAAGATAAGGAAAGCATGGGGAAGGCGCCGTTGTCAGTGAAAAGGTGTCTGCAGGGAACGACCGTCCTGTTGACTTTGGTTGATCCATCGAGAGAAAATATGTGGTTGTCTAATCTGGGAGATTGCCGAGCTGGTGAGTCAGCTCTGTTAGCTTCGCACCATAGCATCCCCTCCCATTTTAGCTTATATCGTACGATCAGAGTCCGGAGTTGTTGAGAGGGGAGAAGAGAAGGGGGGAGACAAAGACTCGTCACTCGCTTGACTGCTGACCAGTCCCTTGCTAACTTGTCTCACCTACTTAGTACTGGTGTCCCAGAAGCCTAATGGAATTCATGTCGGCCGACGACTCAGCGACATCCACAACGGCAGCAACGCACGCGAACTTAGGCGAATAAGAAACGAGCACCCGGAAGAACAAGGTTGTGTCATCAACGATCGTGTACTCGGATTTCTGGATCCGACTCGAGGTGAGTTTATGCATACCTTTGACTCAGAGTTATCGGGCTTCGAACTTCGATAATTTGGTTATCTCTGCGCGTTCATGCGGATGGAGTTATATTCGGCTTTGTGCTTTGACCATTCGGTGTGGGTCTACGACTCACGTTCTGGAATTATCTCTATTGATATTGAGACGGGAACGTATCTTCCTTTCATTTCGTTATCGCAAGTCGACGCATGGCGTACGACCTTGACTCTCACTTGTCACACACAGTTACTGACACCCTGGTCATTCATGCTCCATTTCGACACACTCTCGTCTGTGATACCGACTTCATATGCAAACTATATATACTCAAAACACACCGCGCTTCATCGCGCCAAACCCGATCTACCCCGATTTCAATAACATCTATGTCTGTCCTCGCCATTTATCACCATCGTTTACTACCAAACCATAACTGGCCGTCCGTCTTCCGGCATACATCATAATATTTCATATCATATCGCACTACATCAAACGGTGGCCCCAATCTCTCCTGTCATTTGGAATCGTCGGCTGCGTCCCAACCTTCTTTCCTTGTCCCTTACTGTCATCAAGCCTTGGGTGACACATGGATGAAGCTTCCGGCCGCGTACTCACATAGGATATTCATGCGCACGCAGGAGTTTAGGGATGCAGGACTCTCAAGCGACATCGTGGAGCGTCTGCGAAGGCCACCGTATGTGTCGAGTGAGCCGCAGGTCATGCATCGGCGAGTCTCACGTCAGATGGGATTAGGAAGCAGTAATGGGATAGGCAGTTCGAATGGCATAAGACGTAGCCATGGGCAGTCACAAGGACAACCACAACTACGAACGACGGGAGGAAGGGAAGGACATACAAGATTGAGCCCTGCGATGGTCACAGGGACCCGGCGTACGGGACAGAACGGATCGGAACCGAGAGACGAAAGTCTAATCGACGTGGCGCTTGTGCTTTGCTCAGATGGGCTAGTGGATCTGTACGAGGAGCAAGACATGGAAGAGGTGGCGTATCTGAATCGATGGGCTTCGGTTATCGGCGGAGGTAGGGGAACGAACAATGGGACGGGGACACGGGGTGGTGGACATTCGAGTAGATGTGGTTCTGAGCAAGGGCGAGGACAAGGGCGAAGAGGAAGAGGATTAGGGTCCGCAGCGATGAGGTTGCTGAGGGATGCCGTGGGTGGGTCGGATCTGAGACGGGCGTCGGCGAACTTGACGGTGGAGATGGAAGAACGATGGATGGATGATACGAGCGTTGTTGTGGTATGGTTCTGAGTCGAACATTGGTAGATGGCCACTGGTCTATCGAATCGCGCTTTGGCTCGATAACATCAATATCATTTGCCTATTTGCTCAACAAACTGTTGTTTGTCGGCCATTCTTCCTATCGATTCTACAATCATAATATTACAAGATGTTGGTAAACACACCTTTTTTGGATAGGATTCAGTAATCAGTAGTCCATGCTGCGCATACCACGAATTCTTCTAAGCATTAAAAGCTCCCTCGTTGGCAATCCATCCCACAGCCCTCCTTTCCCTGTCTTCTTACAATTACACGTCTGAATGAACTGTACGTGGACAATCAAGTCGTACGGCTGGTCCGTAACTGAGATGGCGAAAGGGTAAACAAGGTTTACAAAGAACCTTAGTCCTTATTAAACTTTGCGTTGCGGTGCAGGGTCGCAGTCAAAGAAAAATATTGCCTCATGCCTCCTTCGAATGACGGTGCAAATAGTCTCTGCGGGAAGGTCCGGACGAATTGGGTGATCATACCCATGGTCGAAGGAGGGTCCACAGAAAGAGGATGCCCGAGGGAACGAGACGCAATAAAGTCTTATTACGTTTGAAGAAGATGGTCGAACATTGTAATACTGTGGCGTGACGGGAGGAATATAGCAAGAGACTCGCAGTTTCGCAGTTGGAGTTGCTTGCGTAGATTAAGGAAGAATAACGAAGGTAGCAGGGTCGTTGTTTAATGGAAGAACCCGGGCCCCGTCGAGTCTTCGGTACTCGGCACTAAGAATGGTCGTGAGCAGGAGATTGATTTTGACACAGAATCATCAAAGTCATCTTCTTTGACATTGTCAACGCCTGCCACCACGTCCCCCTGCAGGCATCTTTCGTTTCCTAAACAGACCGCCAGCGGGCGCATCAGGTATAGGCGCGACCTTCTCTTCCGAGGATTCCTCTTGCTTCAGCCTCGACTGCCCTGCATCACATTCTTCTGCTTTGAGAGAGCTGCCAATCGCATCGGCGTTGACGTTCGTTTCGTTTCCATCGGTCAGTGCAGGTTGATCGAAGTCCGGGGTGCCGCCGTTGGCTTCTTGTTTGATGGGGTCGGACATGGCGAGGGGATCTTGGTAAATCTCCGAGGCGTCCTCCTCCACGGGCGCTGTAGCACGCTTCCAACCGTTTGACTGCCACTTTTCTTTTTGCTCGACCGCAGCAACGGGCACAGTCGGGGGTTCGCGTTTCAGCGCACCGGAACTCAAATCCGGCCCCGACGGATCCATGCCTTTTCCTTTGTCCTCGTTCTGGCTGCTGCTTTCTGTGTGGAACTCCTCGGCGGCGGCGTTAGGCTTGCTTTTGAGCTTGATTGGGATGTCACCTGGGTCCCAGAGCTCGCCCAGGCCCAGGTCGACTTTGCGTCTGCGGAGTTTGAAGTTGCGTTCGTCTTCCAAAGGCTCCTCGGCCTCGCGTTTCTGCACGTTAGCGGACGAGCTATCTTCCTGTGCAGCATCATTATTGTCCCCGCCTTCTTCGTGCTTGAGCCTAGATTCTTCTCCGGTGGGGAGCGGAGGGGGTGGTGGGGCTACAACCTCCCACTCGCCCATGACCCCTTGCGTGCGTTTCCTCTCGAATTCGGCTTTCCGCTTCTCCTCATCTGGGTCGGTGTACCCTAGAGACTGGGCAGTCGAGTAGTTCGACCAAACAGACGCGGGCTTTTGCGGCTTTTGAGTGACGGGTTTTGGTGCAGGTTCCTGCCGCGATGATGAAGAGGATGCGATGCCCGAGTGAACGTCTTTGGCAAACGCAGCATTTGCAGCCTACAGAACCCATAAATAAGTCAGGCGTACACTTCAAAGTCAAACGTAGATATTCTCGCACCTCTTCTATCCTTGCTACCTCCCGCTTTTCCTCTGCAAGATCCTTCTTCCTCCGCTCACCATCCTTGTATAGACTCCTGACGAACCGATCCCTATTCCCTTTATGCCGTAGGCCAGTCTCGTGCTGATTTCTTGATGGTGCATCGTCCTGAATGTATATATCGCAATATTTGCAAAAATACTTCTTTTTTGAAACCCAGTATTCAGACATGCTTGTCGCTGGTCAAGCGTATGGACTCGGAGTAGAATCAGGTGTGCGTTCTCCTACCAAGTTTGGTATATAGTTCTCACGATCATAATTTAGCACTCGTCATTGAAGCGAAGCGCACAAGTCCAGCTGTGCACCCAACGTTAATTTCCTAACCTTTTCAGTCTTCTTCATTGGCAGCGATGAGCAGACGTGTAAAGTCACCTTTCGCATCAAAAACAGCCTTCGAGGCACTCGCTATTTCTGACCCCGAAGAGGAAGAGGTCGATGACGAGCAGCTCGACTCTCCAGCAGAGTGAGCACGAGCAATTCGGACACGTATATATCTGCCTGACATGGAGCCGATCCTTTTTTTCTCTCTAGAAATTCAGCTGCAGAGGGTACTCAAACTCAGACTAGGTCGGCGAAGGCGGCGAAGAGGGCAGCGTTCAAAGCGCGCAGGCTGGAGAAGAAGGCCCAGCGAAGTTCGTCGAAGGGCGGTAGGTCGGCTGCTGGCACAGATGAAGAGCCTCAACGACCTCTGAGGCCCAAGGACACTCCTGGCTCAAAATTCAATCCTGTAGAGATACCACCTGAACACGAAAGTGACACGTCTGGCGTGCTCGTCGAAGTAGAACCACCCGAGCACCAGCAGCAGCAACAAGAACAGGCGCCTTCGCAGATGAATTCTGCAGCTTTGGAAGAAGCTGATTCTGGAATGAACGGTCATGCACACGAGGCAGATGCATCGGAAGTGCGCTTCGAGCCTCCTTTGGCCGCTTCGACGCCGCCTAGTAGAACCTCAGCGTTACCCACGTCATCGACTGGGACGGACACACCGATCGCATCGCAGGCCTCAGCAAATACACAGACATTACCGGAATCGAACGACAGGCGCACCGAACTCAGAGAAGTTTCCAAACCTGCTCCATCAGCGCCGACCGACAACGAGACTGCTGAGAAGACGAAAAAGCGACAGAGCTTCCTGGTTCGGACGCTATGGACTTTGATCATGATTGGAGGTTTCCTGTGTGCGTTATTGGCGATTTGGCTACGTTAAAATCCTTTTGCTGACATCTTCTGCGTCGACTTCTAGTATGCCTCATGGGTGGACATGCGTATATGGTCATCCTGGTCATGGCTTGCCAAACTCTTGTATATCGAGAAGTGACGGCTCTATTCGCGTTTGGTGCACCTAAATCCGAGGACAACGGGCCAAAGGGGAAGGATCCATGGAGCAAGACGCTTAATTGGTATTTCTTCGTTGTGGCTAATTTCTTCCTCTATGGCGAAAGCATCATCTACTACTTCAAGGTTCGATACTACGATTCGTGTTCTAGCGTACCCGTAGCTCACTTATCTTATCAGCACGTCGTCTTCTCGGATTGGCACTTTTCCATTTTTGCAGCTAATCACCGCTTCGCGAGCTTCTCGCTCTGGACGATAGGATTTGTCGGGTTCGTGTATTCGCTTCAACGGCAGTACCTCAAGTCCCAATTTGGGCTGTTCTGCTGGGTGCACATGTCTTTATTGGTCATTGTAGTGTCAAGGTGAGTGGTGACGCCAGAAGTTGCATGAGAAGGAGACTAAAATCACCACCATACGCCTAGTCACTTCATCATGAACAACATCCTTGAGGGCTTGATCTGGTTCTGGGTGCCAGCATCCTTAGTCATCTGCAATGACATCTTTGCCTACATTTGCGGTATGTGCCCTTATCGTCATGGTCGCACAAGAAAATGCTAAAAAGTTTCCCAAGGCATCACGTTTGGCCGGACGCCACTCATCCAACTCTCACCCAAAAAGACCGTAGAAGGGTTCGTGGGCGCCTTCTTCTGCACAATCCTCTTCGGCCAAATCTGGGGCACCTTCTTTATGCGATTCAACTACATGATCTGTCCCGCGCAAAACCTCGGCGCGAACGCCTTCTCGAACATCACCTGCACGCCCAACCCAGTCTTCGTATGGCGCAACTGGGAGCTGCCGCTCTCGTTCCGCATGCTCCTTGCTGCTGTGCCCATCCCCGGAACGGGCGATATCACGACGATTCCGTATGCGCCGTATCAGTTCCATTTGCTTGTGATGAGTTGTTTTGCGTCGCTTGTGGCGCCGTTTGGCGGGTTCTTTGCCAGTGGATTCAAGCGAGCGTTTGGGATCAAGGATTTCGGGCAGAGCATTCCTGGACATGGGGGAATGACGGACAGGATGGATTGCCAGTAAGTGACGCAGCGAACAAGCGCTCTGGATTGCATGTTAATGAGATATCTGCATTATAGGTTCCTGATGGGCGTATTTACATACGTGTACTACAGCAGCCTCGTAAAGGAGCACCATGTTACCGTTGGACATGTTCTCCAGCTGATTGTCTCGGGCTTAACACTAGACGAACAAGTTGAACTCATGGGAGACTTTAAGCGGTACCTCGAGGGCCGAGGGATGACTGTGTAGGAATGAGGTAGTCCCTGGCTTTCTTATGCTTTCTCTTTGATCTCGCTTCTGCTTTTGAGACGAACAAAATTATATACACTTGGTCCTATATGCATATTAATGCTAATGATATTACGACTTGTCTTGTTTGTGATGAAGTCGAGGGTATCGTGCCTCTGATAATATCTGTCCATTGACTAAGTTGCGTGTACGGCCTGATGGTCTAGTAGTATGATTCCTTGTTAGGGAGCTCCTGCGAGTCAAATCCTGGAAAGCCATTTCGAGGAGGTCCCGGGTTCAATTCCCGGTTAGGCCCTATCTTGTGGAAAATTGACCTTTTTATTTTTTATTTTAATATTTAAAATTTAAAATCAAGTCAAGGAGTTCACTCTGCTCTCGACGTTGTCCAACGATGCACTTCGAGATCATCGCCAGATGCCCGACGACAAACGCACGCGTGTCGAGCATGACCCTCGCTCGTCAGTCATCTCTTTCCTCTTCATCTTCATAACAAATCAAATCCATCGAGCTCACACACCCACCATGTCCCCCAAGATGGCCAGACAATGCTCCCGACATTCATGCCCGTAGCCACCCAAGCTGCCATCAAAGGCCTCACCCCACAGCAGCTCGAGGCCCTCGGCGTTACCCTCATCCTCAACAACACCTACCACCTCAACCTCCGCCCGGGCATCAAGGTCCTCGATGCTGCGGGCGGGGCGCATGCGTTCCAGGGCTGGTCACGTAATTTGCTCACGGACAGTGGTGGGTTCCAGCTTGTGAGCTTGAGTGCGTTCACGGAAATTACAGAGGAAGGGGCCTTGTTCCAGAGTCCGTTCACGGGGGATCCGACGATGTTGACGGTGTGTGGCTTTATTAATTGCGTAGCGGCGAGATGCACTCAGAAATGTGCTGCTAACCGTTTATCGTTTGATATTTTTTTGGTATTGTCCGTTTGTCGGGGAGCGGTAGCCTGAGGAAAGCATGGCCATCCAACACTCCATCGGCGCAGACATTATCATGCAACTCGACGACGTCGGTACGTCCCCGCCCACCCTCTTTCTTTCTCTCTTCCCCATAGCATACATCGCATCGCCATCCCTTATCATGCATCTCTATAGTCCCCTCCCTCCTCACCGGACCACGCGTCGAAGAAGCCATGTGGAGGTCCGTCCGCTGGCTCGACCGCTGTATCGCCTTCCACGAGTCCTCAGGCCGACACACAAAACAAAATCTGTTCGCGATCGTGCAGGGAGGTCTGGACGAACGGCTCAGAGGCCATTGTTTGGACGAGATGGTTAAAAGGAGGGAGCATGTACCTGGGTATGCGATAGGAGGGTTGAGTGGAGGGGAAGCCAAAGGTGTGTTGCCCTGCTCTCGTTTGTATTTTTTTTTTCGGGAGGTTGGTAACACTGCATGTCTAGATGATTTCTGGAGGGTGTGAGCGTGGTTTCCCCCCTCGATAGTCAGGAACCGCTCTTTCTCACTTTTTTCAGTGTTAAGCAGTGCGCAGACAAACTTCCAGAAGATCGTGCGTGCTTTACTGTCTCTCAGTTGGAACGTTTCATTTGAACAACCACCAGGACCTCGATATTGTATGGGCATAGGCTTTGCGGAAGGTAACTTCCGCATCATCTTCCTCGAACTCGATTTTGACCGTGTTCACTTTTAGACCTCCTTGTATGCGTCGCTCTAGGCATCGATATGGTCAGTACCCTACCTTTCTCCAATACCGAGCTCTCAACCCATGCGCATGTTATACCGATCGTGATGGTGCTTTAATAGGCTGACTGCGTCTTCCCCACTCGGACGGCACGCTTCGGTGTTGCACTGACCTACGATGGACCACTTAATCTACGTAAGTGTTTAACCCTTTTGAACCTCGCACCAATAGAAAAAAGAAGCACACGAGGAGGTGTCGGATTGAGAGCGCTGGAATCACGACGTGTCATAAAAACCTGGTCAACCTTCTACTCGCTCGATTTTGAGGAGTTTCTGCAAACAGGGAAGTCGCCGTTTCAAAAGAACACGTTTCAAGCTCCTGCAGAGCTGGGTGGCTACACTTAGGAAATGACTCTATGTCGAAGGAGCATAAAGAAGCCTGTGATAATGCATATACGCAGAAATCATTAGAATTTTTACGCCATGACACCGTGATCATTATATGCGCTCCTTTTCGAACCTCATACCCCATACATATACATTCTCGCCCGTTAAAAGACTGACCTGGACACGCTGAAATATGACTTACTAGGTCTAGCGAAGCATGCCAAAGACTTGATTCCTATCGATGAGGGTTGTCCCTGCCCGACGTGCTCGCAAGGAATCACCCGAGCCTTCTTGCACCATATCGTCGAAAAGGAAACTGTTGCCGCTCACGGTGAGTTTCTTCTTCTGCATCCCATTCCCCTCCCCCAAAACCTCTGCATCTGACGATTTTCTTGTCTTTCTTCCCTCCGACATAGCCGTGACGCAACACAACATCGTCTTCCAAGCGTCGCTCATGGGTCGCGCACGAGACGCCATAGCGAACGGGACCTTCCCAGACTTCCTCCGTGCGTTCTTCAAGCGCTACTTCACACCCACTCCAACATCGAAATCAAAGACGACGTCGGGCGAAGGCGAGGACGAGGGTCCACGGTATCCGAAATGGTGCATCGACGCGCTGAGGAGCGTCGGTGTCGACCTTCTTGATGGGGACCCTGGTGCGGTGGTGGTCGATGGGAATGGGGCAAAGTGGGAATACGCGAAGGCGTAGGAAAGGAGGGGGGGGGGGGGGGTGAATGTTCAAAAATGGGTAGATCCCCTACTTCTCTCTTTTCTTCGTTCTTTTTTCTCTTAAGTTTTTTTTTTCGCGTTCATATCTACTGCTGTCTGGAGGATACCATTCACAATGTTGTATGGCCCGTTCCAAATTCCCTCTTTGCACTGATATCAAATTCCTCGCTATCTTCACTTACTCTCCTTATTGGTCAACATCCTTGTCAGCACACACTTTGCTATCTGCATTTACGAGCTGTCGCATACCTGACTAAGGACTTCCCTACGTATATAAGTTATCTCTTCCTGTCTTCCTTCCTTCTCCATGCCCTATTCCCAATCTCAGGCTCTCGGCAAGCATCTCAGTAATCGCTCTCAATTCTCAGACACAACACCATGGACCTCGATGTAATTACACAATACTCAGAAGAGCTGGACAATCTCCAGACGAGCTTCGCGTCCTCTATAGCTGCAACGCGCCGGGAACTCTCCCTGTTACATCGAGAAATCACAATCGCGCAAGGAACCACGAACGCGAACGCGAACACGCACACATTCATGCAGCGCATCAAAACACTCAGGGATACCATCCAGACTCTTGCGAACAATATCCCGCGCGAAGAATCCCTCATAAGAAGTTTGTATTTGCTTGGGCAGGAGTCCCATCGTGAAGAAGTGAATATGTTGGTGTCTGATTTTTATGTGCTGAGGGATGCGATGAAGGAGTCGGAGTCGAAGATGCAGCGTGATAGTAAGGGATCCCAGGCCCGGGGTCAGTCTCAGGGCGGTGGGGCATACGAGGAGGACTTGGAAATAGCGTTCGGGAAACTGTCGACATAGTGTTACCATAGATTGTTTCCTAGACGAGACGCATGTAGAATTATGGACCATTCTTCGATTTTTTTGGAACAAGATTTACGTTATCATCGCTAAATTGAAGGTGTCATTGGGGACGATGTGGCGAGTAGCAAATGTCGATGGAAATTAGGTTACGAGAGCGTGAAAGTTGAGCGGCCAGGGGGAGAAGTACTTTGCACACACTCAGGGCACGCGGTCAACATTTTCCTGAAACTGGGTCTCCCAAAGGCCAGGTCCTTGAAAATTCAAAGTTCAGCAAGCAAACATTGCATATGTACCTAGGCTAGTAGGTCGCAAAGTAACGGTATACCGCTCTCTGCTGCCTTCCTCCCCCTTCTTCCTCTCCTATCACCCCATACCGATCGAACATTTCGTCCTCGCCTCGGGCAGAACGCCATGTCGAGATTTCTCAGTCCAATCGAAGCTGCTCGTAAGGCCATCCGACCCCGTCGAGAGCGAGAACAACAGCCAGATCCCGTTCCCACCACACGCAACGCGACTCCACATCCATCCAGTCGAGTTGGGAGGACCCCAACTGCCGTACCGAGAAGCAGACTCCCTCGTCTCAGAGCTCCTCCTCGAACCAAG
The DNA here is from genome assembly GCA_019400425.1 of Hymenochaete sp. R1. Taxonomy (NCBI): domain Eukaryota; kingdom Fungi; phylum Basidiomycota; class Agaricomycetes; order Hymenochaetales; family Hymenochaetaceae; genus Hymenochaete; species Hymenochaete sp. R1. The sequence goes on from JAFREE010000036.1 coordinate 113,082, forward strand.
CGCGACGCTAGCCCATCCATCGCCCCCAAACCTGTAGTGATCTTGCCACCTCCCGAGGACATGGCGTTCCACCTCGCGGTCATCAGCGCGAGACAGATGTTCGCAGAGGTGTCCAAGCTCCGTCGTAGAGAACGAGAAATCTGGTCCGCTTCCCCCAGCATAGCAAACATCCCGTGGAAGACCTACGAAGCGATCCGGCTCGGCATCTACCTGGATGTATACTCGATCCAACTCCTGCATGGTCGGCGCCATAACTTGGATTGTTCTGATATCGAGGTGAGCAGACAGCTGGCGATGGACGGCTGGTCGCTCGTCAAGCAGAACCTTGAGCGTGAAGATCTCGACGAGACACAAGCCGCTGAGCTGGAGAGCATCTATCGTGAACTGGGGTTCGTACCTACCACGAAAAAGGCATACAGCAACGCGAACCGAAATCAGACGCACCTCCAAAAAGAAGCGGGTGTGCTTTTTAAGGTGCTGGACTCGCAACGAGACGAGGAACAGAAAGAGTTTGAAGTTATCATGTCCAAGCTTGCGTCTGCCAAAGATCAAACGAGGAAGACTTTGCTGCAGCAGATGAACGAGATGGCCGTACTGGTGTATTGGTCGAAGCTCTTCTTCTGGCGGCTATCATCACCCGCATTTCTTTATTTGAAGCTTAACAGATGTGCTCCTACTATGGACGCATTAAACTTCTATCAGTCGGTGGACAGACAGTACAGGGCGGTGGAAGGGCCTACTGGAGGAACCGTGGACCGAATTCTTCAGAGGATAGAAGATTATCTTTTCAACTCCAAACATACCAGGCACTAGATTCTTGCTTTGTTTCTCCACTTTTTTTATTGTATCTGTTGTTCATTAATGATACCGTTCTCTCTCCGGCGGAAGGACTTTCCAAAGCAGAATCGAAGGATTGCAGGGACCGTTTGCAAGACTGACAAGTCCGCCGGGTTGAGCGAAGACCAAAGGAAGAAGGCTACCTTGGAGTAAACTACACCCCGGGCCTGACATCCGCGGAATTGCAGAAAACCGTCGTGCGATCTGTTTGTAAATCAGAGCAAACTGCACTTTTGAGTATTTTATGACTGGTGCCACATTACGTTTTCTTGTTGAAATTGAGAATTGATCCAAAACCTTTCTAAATGTCCGAGGCACGCGTATCTTTACCATGAGGGTCCGACATAAAGTCCTTGCCTTGTTCATGGTGCGAGAAACTAAGATTTCTTTTTGATAGCACATATACATACAAGGCATGGTTGTAATGCATAAAACGAAGAGATAAAACCCATGAAATGCATTCTTACGAACGAGGCTTTTCCTATGGAACGATTGAGCACGATTTAAAGAACCAAAAAGACAGAAGCAACGCACCTTCTTCTCCTTCCAGAGAGCAAGCAAACCAACACCAGACACCTTGACAACCTTGAACCGCACACCCGGAATATCACCCTTCGCTTTACCACGACGACCGAAACCAGAGATGAGCACTTCGTCGTTCTCATCGACGAAGTTTAAGCAACCATCATTCTGAGGAAGGAACCTGAATCAGCTCCAGCTCAAATCCAAAGGCTACGATTATGCGTACAGGAACGAAAGCCGTGACCTTCTTTCCATTCTTAATGAGTTGTACACGGACACATTTCCGAATAGCTGAATTGGGTTGCTTCGCCTCTACACCGACTTTCTCAAGGACAATTCCCTTCGCGTGCGACGAACCACCGGTGGGCGAGGTCTTGTAGACATTTCCAAGGGCCCGCTTCTTGTACGATTTGTCCGCCTTAATAACGGGTATCAAGCTATCAGCTCTTCCTGAAGACTTTTAACGATTCTTTGGAACGTACCCATCGATTTTCGCGACGGTCATTACGAAGCTTACGCGCTGCCTGAAGTCCACGGGGTTTGTTGGCTGGGAGTACATGATCATTGTAAGTATTTCTAGAAGAAAAGTAGAGGCGATGGCAAACGGCTTACATCCCATTCTTGCTTGGTGTTAATGACCGATGTCGATGCTCTACGACCATCGATCGATTCACTAGCGTTTCAGGAACATATTATGTAACATAATGCTGTATAGCTCACATACCTACCCACGGTCACGTGTTGCATATTCAACACACACAATGATGCCATCACTAAACTTCGGTTTCTTCTTCACTTTATTTTCATTTTGGGGATGATTTCCAAAATCTTCAATGTTTAGTGCTCTACCAAATGATTTACTACAACTCATCAACCAGAAACGCCTTGATCTTCTCCGTGATGAATTTGACATCAACTGGGTTCGCAGACCCACCAGCTTAAATGTAGCATGATCAGGAAGATGTGAAAATCAACACGAAGCAATAGCTTACCGACGTGTCCCCAAACGCTAGGAATGATGACGAGTCTTGCATCTTTCAAAATGGAAACTTCATTCTCGCTATCCTCAGGCTACAAAGAGTCAAAGACGTTTAGTCATCGTCCGGCATTCTTATTTTGGAGCCCTCACAGGGAAGTAAAGATCAGTCTTGCAAGGCATTATCAATGCCTTCGCCTTGATAGACATGAGCGCGGCCATTAGATCTCCTTTATCGCGAACCTGAGATATGTCACCACTCTGCCAGGTGTGCAAGAGCGTCAACATGTCGTTCGCATCCCAATATGTAACGTAAGATCCCTCCCAGCGTTCACGAAGCCAAGAGTTAAGGTCAGGATACCTATGCGTGAGTGGTAAAGAGGCTTCACATCTTATTTGTCAGAAAAAAAAAGACGGTACTGACAACCCGTTTGACAGGTAATTGTGCCCGCGAAACCACTGCGTCGTCATCAGACCTCTTCTCGTACTTCATAGATTGGAATCTAGCGCTCACCGCCTGCCCATACGCCCACGCACTATACACTCGACCAAACGCTCGAATGCCATGATGTGGTGAAGTCTTGTAGTGCCCTCCGTCAAAATCTTTCGATGCGACAAGCGCTGCCTTCGGTCCTTCCAAGAAGCTTTTTCGATATCAATCATATTGTATCTTATAGCACTTTGAAGCACAGCGTACCACTTGTTATGCGGACTGGTCCGAGAGGATGAACAGATCACGACGATACGTCCCACGAAGTCAGGGTACACAGTCGCCCAGTGGTACGCCTATAAGATTTGATATGGCGATTTGAACATTGTTTTTTATGAGCACTTGCCACACCTGTTGGCCGCCCATAGAGAATCCAACGGCACAGAAAACTCTCTGGACACCAAGGTGGTCCGTCAAAACTTTGAACTGTGCATGACTACGGCAGTTATAGATCAAGGACTTTTTGAGTGTTCCTCGACGGATTTTTTTTTCTCACATGTTGTCTTGGTAAGATATCGCCGGAAAGTACGGGCCATTGTACGGTGCTGGCTGATCACATTTAGGGAAAATTAGCATCATCTAGCGTTCAGATGCTGTCCTACTTACAGTGTTTGAAGCGGATGACGACTATATGCGCTTCTGACTGTTACGGATCAATAAGATAAAGTTTGGATTTCTACTTGCCTCTCCATTCCCAAACAACGCAAAAGTAACGACAAAGTATTTATTCGTGTCGAGGGCCTTCAAGAAAAAAGAAGTTAGCAACGTACCATATTGAAAAAAAATCGAACGATTGGACCTTTTCGTCTCCTGCACCTACAAGATAATCCTGGCCTATACGCGATCATCAGCTCTTACACTACTGGCAATACCGACCATCACTGCGCTGGCTCACTTCCCAGCTCCATCTTCGCTCCATAACATGTCGGAAACACAATACAGGGATTACTGGGTGATCCATACGTCCTATAGGCTGTTATGGCGTTGGGAAGGACTCCGCCCGCCACCTTGAAGCGACCGTGTTCGTAGTATTGCGTCTTACCTTCCATAGTCTACGATGGGAAATGTGGAAGTCGGTGAGAACACGCGAAAACGGCGGGAAACACGGCGGTGAATGGTTTATATAGACTTGCAGTGCGAGATCTGAATGATCATGAGAATAACATTCATGAACTTATCGTTCAGGTAGACAATATACCCGGACGTTTGTTCCCAGGTCCCTTTTTACTTTGTACAATGAGATAAAAGCAATTCAGTTTCTTATGAATTTAGCCGACAGAAATAAGTCATGACTCGAGAAACGATCGCACTTCGTTCTTAAGGAACTCGTCATCTTTCTCATTTGATCCACCTCCAGCTAAATTAGAAATTGAATGAGACGCTCAATGACTATGACGGAAGAAAAAACCTACCCATGTGGCCCCAAACAGAAGGAATTATGACCAGATTGGCGTTCTGCAAGAACGATACCTCCATTTCGCTATCTTCCGGCTATGTAAACATTTTAGTGCCATCCGAGTCCTGCTTATAATATTCGATTTGCAAGCGTTTCATGACTTACAGGAAAGTATAGGTCCGTCTTGCTTGGCATGACCAGCCCACGCGCTTTGATACCTCTCAAGCATTTTTCATAATCTCCACCGTCGCGTACAAGTGAAACATCACCGGTTTGCCACGTATGGAGGAGAGTGAGCAGGTCATTCGCATCCCATCCTGTGAGGAATCCTGCCTCCCATTCTTCACGAAGGAACGAGTCGAGGTCCACATACCTGTAGATAACCAATTTAGATACATTTACGTACGAGTAAGGGCTCAGATGCTGATTTACTTTCCACTGTGAAGGTATTCGTGATTCCTGAACCACTGGAGTCATAGTTGATATTAGATTAAGTTACGGTATGCACTGAAATTGAAAAAAAAAGGGTCTTCTCACTGTCTGCCCATATGCCCACGCGCTATATGCACGTCCAAAAGCGCGGATACCCGCTTGCGGAACACTTGTGTAGTGTCCTTCATGGAAATCTCTCGATGCTGACAAGGCTGCCTTGGGTCCCTCCAGAAAACTGAGGACAACGGAGTACAAGTAAACCACGATAAAGCGAGAAAGTAGCTGTAAATTTCGTCGACTTACCATTTGTTATGCGGGCTTGTCCTGGCTGAACCACAAATTGATATAAATCTATCAACATTTCAGTGAGAATATTCAAGGAAAGTGAAGCGAGGGTGCAGATAATTCACCGATCCACAAAGTCTGGGTATACGACAGGCCAATAGTATGCCTGAAATGGCGTCAAGTCGCGGCCCGTTCAAGTTGCTTCTTTTCTACACAAAAGAGGTGATTGCTTACCTGTTGCCCACCCATTGAGAATCCAATGACTGCATATACTTTGCTTATTCCTAAGACCTTCGTGAGAACTGTATGTTGGGCTTGACTGTCACTCTTTTCTCAGAATTCCTCGCGCTTAGTGAACATTGTGTCAAGTTACTCACATATTGTCCTCGTATGAAATGGCAGGGAAGTACGGTCCGTTGTACGGTGGAGGCTTGTATATAAACATGAACTAACTCCAAATAATCGCAAGTTTTGACAATAGTAACTCACTGTATTGGAAGGTGATGAAGACTATTACTTTTGATTGAGACATCATTCACAAAAAAAATTTCGACAGTACCCACTTCTCCGTTTGAAAAAAGGGCGAATGTCACGATAAAGTACTTGCTTGGCTGAAGTGCCTGAGCGATTCAACGAAATAAAGATTAGTTATCGCTCAGAAGGAGAGAATGGAAAACATTACTTTCTCCTCTCCTATCATATAGATCTGATCTAGGAGGCCGGTATCTTTCTGAGTCAATAGAGAGAAACGAAATCGACGGAATCAAATGCTCACCGTCGAGTTTTCCGCCATAACATGTTGGAAAGACGATGCAGGGGTTGGATTTGTCTCCGAATGTCTGATAGGCTGTGATTGCGTCTGGAAGGACGCCTCCAGCGACTCTGAGTCTCCCGTGATGGTAGTACTGAATTGGAGTCATTACGAGTAGTGCTAGTCAATGAGTCGTCTCCAGGCCATTTTATATACCCTACTTACCGTGAGAGAAAAGAACGACCAGATATAGTCTGTTGAATAGAGTATTATGTGGTGCATGAGAACCATGAGACCAGTCCCCCGAGATTAAATAAGAACGGAAATGTATACATTCTATGTATCTTTGGACTGCATAGCAAGCCGTCTCGCCTGCGTCACAATCACACATCATACAAATGCTCGGGAAAAAAATGATCAATGTGATTGTCATCCGCCAAAGACGCGAATTAAGTTACATCATATGACAAGTCACCTTATTTTAACGGTCGAAAACCTTATTCCGTCGTCCACGAACGTCTTTCACGATTTTGAAGGAATTGACGGGCACTTGACGGTGTACAATTGGCGACTGCGGATTTTGAGTAGTGCGTCGCACTCACTTGCGTTTGTTTTCTTGAGACACGATTTCGATGAATTAAGTCGGTATGATAAGGGAGTGGTCGACACCATTAGCCCGAATATGAAAATGCTTGGCTGCGTTGAGCTTGTTAGGGCACTGATCTGAGTACCTCACGGTCCCGGACAGGTCCTGAAAAGTGTCGAAGTTGGTTTTACCTGCGTTAGGCGCGTTTTAAACCAGCTTTTCGACGCCGGAAGAGGCATTGTAAGATTGGCGAGTACCATCCACGAAGTGTACTCTTTTCGAGTGAAAAGACCTTGCGTCACTCTCAGCAGTGCGTTTGCGTGTCGGGAGCACTGACGAGGAATCGCGAAAAGCATCTTCTGGGGTGAAACTATCATTTAGATGGGTGCGTGTGGAAACGGGGTGGGTTTTACGGTTCCCACGAGGATGGATAAGAGGAAGGTCCTGTGATGTGGGGATGGAGAGGAGAATGTCCTCTATAGCATCTATCTCTGCTTGAGAACTGGCTATGGGGATAGGAAAATGTCTCGGTGAGACGGAGGAAAAAGGCGGTGAGTTCGAGCCGATCGTAGATAGAGGAGCCGCAGCGGTTGGCGGCACGTTGTCAGCTACAGTAGAAACAGATCTCGTTCGACGGCGGCGCGGCGCAGCTGCTTTCTCCAGCAAAGACTTTGAGATTGATGTCAGCGTACTAGATGAGATAGGGCCGTCGATAGAATTTGTAACCTCGCGCCAGTGCTGAATGTCAGGGACATCTCTCCATAAAGTCCAGCCGGGCCATATACAATCGTTTTCCTTTGACCATAATGAGAAACTGCAGCGAAACTTTGTGGCACGGCACCGCACGCAGGTCTTCACCAAGCCCCTTGTCCCCTTCGGACCAGGATCTTCACATGTCATACGGCGTTCACAGCAATCGTCGCAGCATGGTGAGATATTGCTTTTGATTATCGTGTGAGAGGCAAGAGAAGGTGACTGCACAGAGTTACGACTACCCGACTGCTTGCGCGCAACTTTGTTTGAGCCATGGGTACGGATGCAGGGCTTATAGGTCAACAAGGCGTTAGGAAATGAAGAGGGTTTCAAGAGAGGAACGAGCGACGAACCGTAGATCTAGGCTCTTTATTGGAAGGATCCGCAGTACTCTCAGAACCTGCGGAGGATTCCGACACTCGAATGCCAACGTCTTCATCACGTTGGATTCCAGCACCAGACGACTCGCTCAGCGTTGAACTGGGTCCTTTTCCGTCCGAAGTCGCAATTCTCACACGAACGAAATTCATAATCCGACTGGACTCAATGGGCCAACTTTTATTGCCCGTATCCATACAGTCCTTGAGAAGAGCGATTCGATCGCTCTGAATGAAAGTAACTATGAGTCAAAATAGGCAAGGAAGGGATGTTTAAGCGTACCTCTAACTTCTTGATATGTACTTGAAAGCTGAGGCGTGCTGTCTCGATCATGGACCTTTCGAGCTTCTTGAGCAAGGCGTCAAGCCCATGAGCTTCTGAGTCCCAGTCGTATAGTCTTTGTTGGAGAGACTGAGGGGTAAGAGTGCAAGGCTGGGAATGAGCAGCAGAGGACGGCATGATGATGGGCGTAGGAAGACAAGAGAGCTCAGCAAGTCAGAAAACCAAGCTCCAAGATAGCCCTACTTACAGTGTAAGGACATGCAAATGAACACGGACAGGCAAATGAACAGTCGCTCTAGCTCACCACAAAAACCTCGTAAAATCACAAAAATATTTATGTGTATTACCTGCATAATTTTTAGTACTCATGCAAAGTTTTAAGACACACGGTTTGAAATTGCGTGTTGTAGAGTCTGTCGAAGGCGAAAAATGAGCTTTCTGAGCATGACTTGCACTTTTCAGAAGCTCACCCAGAACTCAATTTCCCATTGTTTGGCGTGAAACTAAAATATTCCATGATATTACACTCATAAGCCTCAACTGAATTTTTTTTGAATATAGTTGATTGGAAATGTTAGTAGAAAATGAGCATATAGCTTGAAAATGGAGGAGAAGGGCAGTTGTTCGCCCTTCTCGCGCGCCCTTGCAGATATCCCACGGTCGGGAAACACCTCTAACTTTCTCTGATATCTTCCTATTTTGGTAAATGATCTGCACTTGAACGCGCGTCTGAGTGTTCATTTCCCCGTCCGTTTGTTCAAAAGTACCTACTTCCTTGTGCTTGAAATAAGTCACTCAAATGTGCGTCGTTCGCTCTCCAATTTTTATATGTTGTTTATGTTATTATAAAGCTTGTTATTGTCGAGTTTTAGCTGAAACGAATCACAGGTTCTTGCGCTATTTTAGTGCAAAAAGTGGTGTTCATTTGCGTGTCCTTACACTGTATATACTAATTCATAAAGAAATTTTCAGCCCTTGAATACGAGTTTGTGTCACGGTTTGAAAGCGTTTGAGTGACGAAGGTAACGGGCGGAGAGGTGGTCATGGACAATCATGGTGGTGGTATGAATGCAAGGCGCGACCTCTTCCTTCTCACGGCGCGCGGCGTTGATTAACGTCGACGGTCGACTCGGACCCGCGAGCCCTAACGCTTCGTCCTGTGTCCACCGTGACTATCTTCTCAACGTCGACAACATCCAAAAATGTACCGGCAAACGTCGGTGCTTTGCTCGCTCGGGCTTCTAGTCACCCAAGCAAGCGCTTTCTACCTACCGGGGGCAGCGCCGCATGACTTTCAAAGCGGAGAACACGTCGATGTTTTCGTCAATGCGCTCACACCCATGATTGGGACTGCGGACAACGCAAAGCTAGTGAGTCTAAGCATTCTATTGTTCGTCGTACTCATTACTGAGTCTTAACAGAAATCCGTTATAAATTGTAATGATGTCCTCGTTACTGTTTCCTGCGTCTCGTACTCACCGCCCAATCCGCAGACGACTATTACAATGACGCATTTCACTTCTGCCAACCAGAAGGTGGACCGCAGAAGCAGCCAGAGTCGCTAGGCTCGATTCTCTTCGGAGACCGTATCTTCAATTCCCCATACAACGTACGTTAAATCTTAAAAGTCTTCTATTCCGCACGCGACTCAAACGTTACTGGTCAGATCGAAATGCTCGCCAACAACGGAACGTGTCGGACACTATGCACACAGACTGTACCGTCGGAGGACGGAAAGTTTATCAACGACCGCATAAAGGAGGATTACGCGCTTAATTGGCTTATTGACGGTTTACCCGCAGCGGAGATGAAAAAGGACCTCCGAACAGGAGAGATATTCTTTGACATGGGATTCAACCTTGGGAACGATGAGGACGACCACGTGGAACGGCCTATCCTGAACAACAACTACGACATTTATATGCAATATCATGAGCCGACACCAGGAGTGTATCGTGTAGTTGGCGTACTGGTATGGCCTACAAGGTAAGCCATCTGTTCGTGTAAAAAAATCCTGTAATTTAGCCAACATGCGTTCTTTGCGAAGTATCGGTGGAAATCAGAATGAGGAAACTTGCGGCGAGTCGAGAACGCCTTTATATATCAGCGAAACCGAGGATACGCAAGTCAGGTTCACTTACCGCGTTTTTTGGACCGTGAGCTTTCTTCATTGTTCTCTTTTTGACGATTAAATGAATTAATGTTTTGCTAAGGAATCTGATACGCCATGGGTAAGCGGATTATAAGATTCGTATAGGCAGTTTTTAATACCTTATGGTCGTACAGGCAACTCGCTGGGATAACTATCTGCACATCTTCGACCCCCGCATCCACTGGTTCAGTTTGATAAACTCCTTCGCAATCGTGGTTTTCCTGTGTCTCATGGTCGCCATGATTATCTATCGGAATATCTCAAAAGATGTGAGTTTTCAACTAATAATGCCCTACATAAGCTGATGTTTTATAGATTTCTCGCTACAATGCTATCGACCTAAGTGTAAGCATGGTTTGGCTCGTGATTAGCTCATATGCTAATAGCAGAAACAGGAAGACATTCAAGAAGATTATGGCTGGAAGCTTGTTCATGGAGAAGTCTTCAGAACTCCGCAAAATCCGATGATACTCTCAGTAGCGGTCGGAAATGGAGCACAGTTGTGTTCGATGGTTGGAATAACTCTAGGTAAGCTTTGACAATGTCTTGGGCTATGGCCCGTCTGACCAGCATCGTCTTAGTGTTTGCGCTCTTGGGCTTCCTGTCGCCATCAAATCGTGGATCGTTGGCTACAGTTATGATTGTATGCTGGTCGTTTTTTGGAAGGTATGTTGTAATCTTCCCACTACAACAACGTCTGGCTTAAGCTTTGTTTCTTCAGTGTGAGTGGGTACTTTTCAAGCCGAACTTACAAGTCCCTCGGAGGCACGGAACTGCGAAAGAATGCCTTCATGACGGCCACTATTCTCCCGACCGTTGTCTTCGCGATCATGTTCCTCTTGAACTTCTTCCTGTTGGCGGCTGGATCATCAGGAGCAGTACCTTTCGGCACCATGCTGCTAATTGTAATACTATGGTTCGGTATCTCTGCACCGTTGTCGGCTGTTGGTTCGTATTTTGGCAGTAAACATGGAGTAAGTGATCTTTCACTATTTTACACTGCAACGAGCTAAAGACAAAGTCAGGCCGTATCGCATCCCGTCCGAGTGAACTCGATCCCGCGGCAAATTCCCCCGGGGCCCAAGTATCTTTATCCTCATGTAAGTATATTTCCTCTCTTAGTATTGGTATACTCTGACATAAAGGCAAACAGTGGGCTTCCATCCTCGCCGGTGTCCTCCCCTTCGGCGCTGCCTTCGTCGAGCTCTACTTCGTTCTCTCCTCTCTCTTCGCCTCTCGCGCCTACTACGCCTTTGGCTTCCTCTTCCTCACCGCCTTTGTCGTCACCCTCACCACCGCAACTGTTTCCATCCTCTTCACGTACTTCCATCTCTGCGCGGAGGAGTACCGCTGGCAGTGGCGTGCGTTCTTGAGCGGGGGTGGGAGCGCGTTTTGGCTAGCGTTGTATGGGGTGTATTATTGGGCGAGTCGGATGAGCCTTGATTCATTGAGTAGTACGGTGATGTATATGGGGTATTTGATGTTGCTTGTATTGTTTGATTTCTTGGTGACTGGTGAGTAAATTTTCTTATACGTGCACAAGTGTAGCTGAATTTGTTTGAATAGGGACGATTGGATTCTTGGCAAGCTATTGGGCCGTACGCAGATTGTATAGCTCTGTACGCATTGATTAGGACCATGTCTTTGTCTCCACTTGAACTTTTTTGTCCCTACTATACGTCAAATAGTCATTATGTTGCTATTAGGTGCATCAGTAAATTATGAACACTGCACTTTCCTTCATCGATATTAATGATTCGACTTTTATACCTTAATTACCATTAATATTTGAACATCCAATAGGGACGTCTTCTACGAGAATCTACTCTAAAACCAAAACCACACGCTCCTTCTTCCCCGCTCTCACTATCACATATCCACTTCCTGCCCCAGGAGCCCCTTCCTGCCCAAGCAAATCCCCTTCTTCTAATACCCTCGCTGCATCCACGGCAACATCATTCAAGTACAAACCCCCACTTCCCGCCAGCCGTCTCGCCTCCGAGATACTACTAATGAGCCCATGCTTCGCTGCGAGCCGAACGAGCGGCTCGTCTAACGAGGTTTCAAGAGGGATGCGTTTGAGATGCGGGGAAGAGGAAAGGGCGGAGAGTATGGTTTTGAGCGGAATTTGAGAGGATAAAATGGGAGAGGTGGGGTAGAGAACGGCGGTCGCAGTTCGGGCATTTTGGACTGCTTGTTCTGTGGAGAGGGATGTGATTGATTGTGGGTGATTGAAGGAGAAAATGATGGATAGTGAGAAGACGAACCTCCATGGACGAGTTCAACGACCTCGTCGGCTAGCACTTGTTGAGCAAAGCGTTTCTCCGGTGATTTCTATTGACATGTTAGGGTTAAAAGTTTAGACGGCCACCATTGCGCATACCTCGTGCTCAGATAGTATAGCTTCAATTTCTTCTATGCCTCTCAGCGTAAACATTCGAAGGTATTTGCCAACATCTGCATCGGCTGTCCTATAAAAAAACTGCTTTGTTCTTCAGTAAATTTGCACCATGAGCGCTAGTGGCTACTATCAGCTGACCTGATATAGGTCCAGCACACTCGTCATCTTCTCATTAAGCCAGATAGCGTTTCCCTCACTCTTCCCAAACTTAGCCCCCGAGGCCGTCGTCAAGAGCGGTGTCGTCAGACCATTGGCTACTCTTATGTCTCCTTCTGTTCGCGTTTTGGAGATCAACTCGACACCAGAGAGGATATTTCCCCATTGATCGGAGCCTCCCAGCTGGAGCGTGCACCCACGCGTGTGGAAGAGGTAGTAGAAGTCGTAGGCTTGGAGGAGTTGGTACGTGAACTCCGTAAAAGATAGTCCTTGTTGGGAGTTCATGCGGAGTTGGACACTTTGGATGTGTCATAAAAAGTGTTTCGAGGCGACATAGAAAAGACGAACCTATCCTTACGGATCATCGTCGGCACCCTTGCGTACCGCCCAACCTTCGTAAGGAATTCCAGCAGATTCAACTTGCCCAACCATTCCACATTGTTGGCTACCTCCGGTGCGCGTATGCTCGACTCATCCCCGGATTCCTTGAGACGACGAGAAGCATACGAAACTGCCGAAGAGAAGAACGAGCTGACAGCGGAAGTGAGACTCGCGACGTTGTCTCCGACACTACTATGTCCAAGAGGGGTGCGCTCCTCCGTTTTCCCCGATGGATCACCAACAAGGCCAGTAAAGCCTCCTATCTGCATTGACTTTGAGACTTCCATGATGATGTATAGACAATGCTACTCACCAATGGTATAACGCTGTGTCCTCGAAGGTGAAAATGTAAGAGGCACATAAGCGGCAGCAGGTGTCCAACATGCAACGCTCTCGCTGTTGGGTCAATCCCCAAGTAGATAGATTGGTGAAGATTAAGGCCCTGCGCTATGGCATCGCGGCTTTTGCACCAAACCATGTTAATTGGATCATTATGAGAAAACAGAGAGTGAGCACGTACTGACTTGGTTGTCTGGGATATCATTCCACGGTTTTCGAGTTCGTCGAGTAAAGGACTTTTTAAGTGATATCTCCTGCTAAGTATTCGGCATACATTGTGAGTTTTCGAAGCGTGTCGAAAGAGCCGCCGAGCTAACATGAAGTACGGTACGGAGGAAGAGTTCAAGTTTCGGAATATATTAATGAAAATAAAGTCGTGGCATGAAAAATCATGTGACTCGTAAGTATGCCGTAAAAGGCAAGTAAGGGTGTCCAAAGTTTTGGACTTCGTCTTCGAAGCAGGGAACGCCGCTGGTTTACGACCGCCATGGCTCAAAAACGCAAACACACGTTCGACGATTCCGACTCGGAGAGCTCAGGTGGTAACTCAGGATACGAAGAGGTGTCAGAAGATGATGTCGACATTACTTCAGCTCTCTTAGGTACAAAACAGAAGGCTTCAGCTGAACATGTAGAGGACGACTTTGAGGAGCTGGAAGCAGTCATCAAGGAGTCGGTATCCAAGCGGGACAAGAAGGCGGGCACAAAACTTCTGAAAACGACGAAAGGAAAGAACAGGCTCGTGAAAGGAGAAGTCGGAGGGGGCAGCTTTCAAAGCATGGGTTAGTCCTGCGTGCGATATTTCTCTGTACAATTGCCAAACTAATAATGCAGGTCTTCATCCGTCAATGCTTCGTTCATTGACATTAAGAGGATACCGGGTTCCAACACCAATTCAGCGTCTCAGTATACCTACACTTTTAGCGGATCCTCCTAGAGATCTCGTTGGCATGGCTCGTACTGGATCCGGAAAAACTCTCGCATATATGATCCCTCTTGTCCAGCGCTTAGGGAGTAGACATGCAACCGCCTTCGGCGCTCGGGCCCTTATACTCCTCCCATCTCGTGAACTAGCCTTACAGGTACTTAAGGTTGGCAAGGAACTGGTACGGGGATGGTCTGCGGGCGAGGGCGAGCATGCGGGTGACAATGACGACGAAGAAGATCGAAGTTCGAGTAGCCAGGCTTTGCGCTGGGGTCTTGTTGTCGGCGGTGAGAGCATGGACGAACAATTCGAAGTTATCACAAGTAACCCAGATGTGTACGTGCCCATGATTTCTAACTCCTACGATCACTGATTGTGTCCCTAGAGTCATAGCGACGCCCGGACGACTTCTTCATCTTGCTGTTGAGATGAATCTCGATTTGCGGTCCGTGCAATACGTTGTTTTCGACGAGGCAGATCGCCTGTTCGAAATGGGTTTTACAACGGCCCTCACCGAAATCATCAATCGCCTTCCCACAGCCCGACAAACATTGTTATTTTCAGCAACGCTCCCCAAATCATTGGTTGAATTCGCAAAGGCTGGGTTACAGGAACCTAAGCTGGTCCGCTTGGATGCAGAAAGCAAAATTAGCAGTGACCTTCGCATGGCATTTTTCTCCGTCAAGCAAGCGGAGAAAGATGCATGCCTCCTCATTCTCCTTCGTGACCTTATCAAAGTTCCCCTTAGCTCACCTAAAGCAGCCGATCCTTCATCGTCCAAATCCAAAGAAAGGCCGAAAGACTCAAATCACGCACTTCCCCATCAGACTCTAATCTTCACTGCTACAAAACATCATGTCGAATATCTCACCAATCTTCTCACGACCGCAGGCCATTCGGTCTCCCACATATACGGTTCGCTCGATCAAGCCGCTCGCTCCCAGCAAATGTCTAATTTCCGCCGCGGACTCACGAGCATTCTCGTCGTCACTGACGTAGCTGCCCGAGGGATTGATATTCCCGTTCTCGCAAACGTCGTGAACTATGACTTTCCATGTGGAGCAAGGGTATTTGTTCACCGGGTGGGTAGGACGGCGAGAGCTGGAAGGACAGGATGGGCGTGGAGCTTCGTCACGAGTACGGAGTTACCCCATCTTTTGGACTTACAGCTCTTCCTTGGGAGACCGTTGAAAAATACTGTGATTGGCGATTCATCCGAGGCACCATATGTAGAATCACTCGTGCTCGGTTCATTCCCGCGCAGCAAGATCGATGACGAGACGGAGTATGTAAGGAGTCTGGATGCGGGGAACCGGTCTCTCGAGACCTTAAGGGAGGTCATGCGTCGAGGACAGGCGATGTATGAACGGAGTCAAGGGAAGGCAAGCCAGGCATCGTACAAACGCGCGAAGGAGATGGTGCGTGGTGGTCAATGGGGTTTTGCAACTACAGTTGGCGAGACGAATGTGCACCCTGTCTTCCGTTTAGTTCAAGGATCTATCATCAACGGCGACACCAAGGCCGTTAGGGAGAAGGACGAGGAGGAGGAAGACAAAAGGAGAACGTTGCTCAGGGCTGTCAATGCCTTTTCACCAGCGGAAACCGTCTTTGAAATTGGTAGCAGGGGCGAAACGACAAGCGCTGCTTTGATGAAAGATCGACGGAGAGCTCTGGTGAAAGCAAGAGAACGTGCGATACCTGCTACTAGTATCATCGACGAGGAAAAAACTGAGGGTGCATTAATTACAAACGACGACAACGTAGAGTTGGCTGAAGAGGTTGACATCGAGGTGAAGATCGGAACTCATTCACATTAATCAGACTCTGATCGTGCTTTTAGGCTGCATTCCCCTCCGGGTCAAAATACGGGAAAAATCGCGATGAGGAGTTCTACATGCCTTATTACCAGAAGGACGCCCTCACAGAAAAAGGGTACGTTTACATACGTCCTTGTTTGGAATGCCAGCCCAGGCCCAACTCATCGTATCTTCGTAGTTATTCACTCAAAGACGGAGCTTCCTTCGCCGAACAAGCCGCCGGCGCCACCTTCGATCTGACTAACGACGAGTCTGGTACCGGAAATGGTACACAACGTCATGCCCCTTCCCAGCTCAAATGGGATCGCAAGAAGAAAAAGTTCATCCGCGGGGGAGGGGAGGGTGCGGATAATGTCAAGCTCGTGAAGACCGAGAGTGGGACACGTCTGCCTGCGAGTTATCGAAGCGGGCGATTTGACGAATGGAAAGCGAGGACGAAGAGAAGCTTGCCGAGGGTCGGAGAGAAAGAAGGGAGAGGCGCAGCTATGAGAGGGACGTCGGATGGTAAAGGAGGGAGAAAATTCGTGCATACGAAAGAGACAGAAGCGAAGCCCTTGCATAAACTGAACAAGGACTTCGAACGCAAGACGAGGCAGCTGAAGAAGAAGGTGGAGGCGAAGGGTGGTACCGTCGAGTCTGAGACTCCTTCAAACGGGAAGACAAGGATAAAGGGACAGAAAGTGAAACCGAAGCCTGGGGGACGATATGGTGGTAAACCTATTGGGCGCGTCAAATCGGAGTTGAAGAGTGCAGAACAAATTCGCAGGTCAAGGATGGATGCAGAAAATAGGAGGGCGAAGAATGCGAGGCCTTCAAGAAAGGGAAAGCGGTGAAGCTTGTGTGTTCGTATCAATGTACGAATGAAGTATGGATATCGCATCGACCGCCGACATGGTATATAATGAGTGCTACGATGATACAGTACAACTTATAGTTGTCTTTGATAGGCATACATCCCAGAAAAACAAGACTGACAAAAGAGGAAGCACTCATCGCACGCCAGAACGTGAAGAACCAGGGATTGATGACTTGGATGACGAAACTGGCTTCCGTCCTCCGGAACCACCTGTTGTTGGATTCGATGGTGGGCGACCTCGAGAAGCAGACGTAGCTGAGGAAGAGGGAATTGATTTGTTTTAATGAAAAGATAATATATTACGGAAACGATGAGACACTGACCTATTCGTGAAGTAGCAGACCCCCTAGCTCTCATCGACGCTCGCGTTCCCCTCACACCTCTCACACCCCCATAACCCACCCTCTTTGCCATCTTTTCGCGTTTCTCGGCGTCTAAACGTTCTTTTTCTTCCTTCTCTAACCTGTCACGCTCTTCACACTCTCTTCGCTCCCGCTCCCGTTGCTGCGCCAGAGCTCGTTCTTCAGCTTCTTTCCGAGCCTTCTCGGCCGCTTCTTCTTCTAGTCTTTCAAGAGTTGCTTCATCCTAAACAGAGTATTCGAGCCTGAGTCAATGTTCGAGATCGAGTCAGAAAGAACATCACGCACTTCTTCCGCGCCATGCCACCTTTCATCAAAAAGCATCTTTGTCGTGGACTCGGATTGGACAAGAATATTGACATAGCGGTCGAGCAACGCGTTTGTTTGTTGCAATTGATCTGAGACCCTCTTATCCATGCAGATAAAGAGCATAGAAGCTTTTAAGCGCATGCTTGAAAGTTATCGAGGATAGACTAAGGACACGCACCTCATTGGCAGTTTGCGCATTATTGAGTGCGCCATTGTACAAAGTGAATGCTTCGTTGAGCTTTCGCATAACGAATAAGTCGTGTCGCAACCTTTCCTCGCGCGAACTCGAAACTGATTGCGTCCGGAAATCCGGAGCCTGGTCCTCCCCTTCGTCCATAGGAGGCGCCGTCCCTGCTGGTGTCCCTGGAGGTCCATGAACTGTCTTTTCGTCTCCGACATCCTCTACAGTTTCTCTTTCCTTTTCTTTCGTGCTTTCCACCCGAGTTTCTTGCGGAGACGGTTTGAGCGGCTTTGCGAGTAAGCTGAAAGGTTGTCTTGACCCCGACGCGTTCGAATTTGAGTTTCCCTGATCCAAGTGTCCGTTCACTGAGAGATCAGACAGAGACAAGTCCCCAGGATTTACACCATCATATTTGGTACCTGCTAGTGGCGACAAAGAGCGAAAGCGGGCATCAAGAGGGACTGTAGAATCGTAAGAATCCTCCATGGTGGTTTGTGTCAACTTCTCGTATTATTGGCCGCAGGCTGATGCTCATGATCGACGGTGTGGCTTATTTCCTATTTTGGTTCGTATCAATGTTAATAAGCACCTACCTCAGCAGATAATTGGAAAATCAAACATTCGTTGCTTTTCCTCATCATCACCAACGACGAGATCAACGCCTGAGGACGAGGTGAGTACTTTAACTAGACCGTGAAAACAAATCAATCATTCTCAGTGGTTAACTAGAGCATGCCATGCAGAATGGGCATTTATCACGGGCGCTCATTCTACCAGAAATCGTTTCCCGGATCTTCCATCTCGTCGTTGGCACAGATATCGGACCCCCGCGTCGCCTGGAGGCGCCGATGAATGTTTCTCAGACATGCAAAGACTGGAGGGAAATCGCTCTTGGTTGTCCGTTCCTCTGGAGCCAAATTCACCTATCGACCGACCCCTCTAATTCCCAGCCGAGACGAGTTCAAAAGGGATGGGTAGTTTACGTCTCAACTTGGCTGGAACGCTCGAAGAATGAAACGCTTAAGATCCATATCTGCTTTCACATAGAGCGTTTCATGAAGGAAATCGGCATTATACATCAGCTTCTTTACGCGAAGAAGATACTCCGTCTGCTCGTTGGGGTCCACGAGCGTTGGGGTGACATATCTCTCGAACTCGACTATCCGAATCGTTTCGACTATCCACCGCGTCGTTTTTGTCATGTTTTTCGAGATCTATCCCGACTAACGCATTTATCACTGAACTTCGGAGAATCTGAGGTGAACTCGCGTTGGAGCAATATCGCAGTCGCGGAACATGACATCTTGAAGGACCGTGCGCCTGTTTTTGGGTTTCCATCCTTCGAATCCCTTGGATCCACTCTCACGCCCTTTCTTGTCGACCTTCAGATCAGGACTGGTGGTAATTCGAACCTCCCCATTGATACCATCGAACTCCTCCGGCATTGCCCTGGTTTACAACGGCTGACAATGGTATTGGTAATCACCCCGGGGACTGTCATATCAGCAATGGAAGATGTGCCATTGGTGGATCTTCCGCGACTGAGAGTGATTCATCATGTCAGTTCCAGTCTCGAGGATCTAAAGATAGCTTCTCGCTTGAAAGCGCATAACTTGGAAGAGTTATCCGTCGAATGTTTCAAGGAGGGCCTGGATGCTTCGCTCGCTCATTACGGAACATTCATTCAGCAGAGCGTACCTCCCTTAACCAAGCTGCGAATTGGCTATGGTTTCGGAGATGATCAGGGGCTTCTGCCTCTTTTGGCGCTTCTGCCAAAACTCGAGGAACTGGAGTTGACATTCCAGATGGGCACAGGCAATATCTGGCCGAGAATGCTGCGCGAACCGCGTAACGGAGGTCTTTGTGCCCGTCTCCGACGTCTGGTCCTTGTTGATGATGACCTCTGGACCATGCAGACGTTGACTATACTTCTATTCACAGCCAAAGTACGATATTGGAATCGGGAACAGCAGTACACACCATTCGACATTCTCGTGAAGGGCACCAAAAGTACAAAACTGCGCAGAAGACTGCACGACTTTCTTCGAAAGGATCCTCACCTCTCTTGGCTCGTTTGGGATGCCGAGCCGCTACCTCCGACATTCGAAGCGATCTCCGGAGAACAGGCCTCGTTATCAGTCTACAAGGGCACGCGAGGTGCAGATTAATCTTCCGTTAACGTCTAATGTTCATTGCAAAGTCAATGCTTCGGTGGGTAGTGCAATCACCTCCCTCTATTATGTAAAGTGTTAGATAGATCGTGATTGTCAACTACCGAGTCTTGTTCACGAGGCATTTGTGTGTTATTACCTCAAAGGTTGTTGTCATTCTGTGCCAATCTTCTCTCTCTTCAACCACGACGAAGTGTATTTCGATATGTCAGTAAGCCTACTCGTTTTCTTAGAAAGCGTTGCTGACAGACCATGCCAGATCTATGTTGGCCGATCATCCATTATTGCAACCCCGAACAGCGGCGAACATTTTTCGGTTCGCCACAAATGATCACGACGGAACACCATCTCCTACTCAAGCACCTTTGAACGTCTTTCACACCTGCCGAGCCATGCGGACCGTTGCGCTGAGTACACCATCCTTATGGACACATCTGAAGCTCGCAGACGGAAATGGACAGAAGTTAAAACGGGAACGATCGCAATGCGCGTGGCTTAATATCATGAAAACCTGGCTCAATCTGTCCAAACCCGACACGCTTCACTTCCATATCTCTATCGATCTCACAAAAAAACATCATTCCGAAGAGAGTGACGTCCGGCTCCTACGCTTTGCCGAGAAACTCCTCGAACTCTTAGTGATAGTGCAGAGACGTTGGGGGCACATGGAGCTTTCTTTCCGTTCGATAGAAATCGTGAAAGGTTTATCGAAAATGCTTTGGGATCTCGAACGCCTGCAAATGCTTGACTTACGTATTAGCGGCAGTATGATCCTTGGAGTCGCGAAAAGTTCGAGCGATCAGCGACTCATGGCTCTTATCAGATTTCCGGATAGGGTTCGGGACTCCAGAGGCCCCATCGCCCCTCATCTTACAGAGCTTACATTACACTGCGAATGGTCTCCGGAACCAGACATCGTATTGGAGCTTCTGCGGAACTGCCCGAACCTGGAACACCTTGCCCTAAACTTACTCCTAACATCAAGGACTTCGAACGAGGATGATGATTCGGACATCGAAACGTCCCTTGAGCGACCACGGGCGCCAATGGTCGTACGAAGGCAGAGTCCGTCTGTCGTGAATCTACTCCGTCTTCGTACCTTCGAATATGAATTTAGTGATCAAGAGGAACAGTGCATTCTACGAGAACTCAGAGTTCCGGCCTTGGAAGAATTGTCGATAAACCGTGGGGACGAACTGACCGTCACCGATTATGAAGGTTTCAATAGCATGTTGCAGTTCTCCAAGCCACCGGTTTGGAAGCTCAACCTCGGTGAAGGGTATGACGATCCTACCTTGCAACAGCTTATCGTCTCTGATCTCCCGGACCTTGTCGAGCTTCGGATGGCCGCGTCAATGGATGCTCGATCGCTCTGGTCATCGCTCAGCGTAACAAAAGGTCAATGCCAACTTGCGCCGAAACTCGAGCGTTTTGTTATCGCGAACCCTGGCGAATGGTGCGGGGACGATATTTTTGCTCTCGCTAACATGATAGAGTCTCGCACGAACCATGGAGAATTCAAGGTCATCGTTTGCGAAGGGAATTTGTGTGAGGTACCTGCATTCATCGACGATTTGCTCGAGAACTCGAACTACTGGAGTTTACGACGCTACATCGTACGGGTAGAGGATGAAATCGATTTCTTTGATGACCTGTCGGAAGTCTCGAATGACGTTCACCCGGAATATGAGCGGCAAGTCCCGAGCATGTAAAGTAAAAGTTTCGTCTGCTGACATTATTTCTTCTTTTTCTCAGAGCTATGGAAGACCTCTGGATGAACTTCACGCTGAGGGGAGAAGATAGGCGTGAATATATTGAGTGGCTGAATGATAAATACGGCCAGTATTGATTCAAGGAAGACATTGACTTAGTCGGCGTTGGACATGTGTAGCTTGTGTGGTAGCGTTCTTGTTTGTATTTCGTAGCACGTTGAAAGCCGGTTTCCAACGGTACAATCCTAACGCCAAATCAATACTTACTGTACCGCTTCACGATTCCGAGCACTTTCTTAACGGCGATTTGATAACGTGTTGTCGATGGCGAACACGATCGAGCATAATTTATTCGAAGTTAATCACGCAACATTTCGCTCATTTCCAATGAAGCACTCTTGTTATTTCAATGCATAGTACCTATACTTAAAGTACACGTTGGACAAATTAAGGTCTGCTTCACTTCGTGTGAAGTGTTTGCGTCAATTGAATCTAGAACGTTGATGATAAGATTAGATTTAGATCAATGACAGAGAATGAAATAATCGTGACGTCATACCTCACTCTCTGTGATCGTCCTCAGCTCTCCGGGTACAGACGTTTTTCCCAACGCAGCGTCCACAGCAGTCGTTACAGAGCGTGCAATGGAACCTTCTGATGCTATCCAGTACCGGATCTCAGACGGGATGACCTCGATGACGGACACCCTGGGGTCGGTTTCATCGCCAGTGTGTGTGCCGTCCTTCAAGTCTCCGAACCAAGCTTTGTTACTGCAAATATGTATTCCTTTATAAGGAGATCAATGTTTTCGATAACAGACCGCTGGCGTACGTTGAAGACCAGTGTTTTTTAATAAGCTCTTTATCCTGCGACACCCTGGCCTTTCCGGCAAAGGATGCCCAGTTCGTCGATTTGTCGTCGTAGAAAGAGACGTTAACGTGACCGTCATTCTGAAGCTCTTCAAATTTGGCGGAGACATTGTTTGCAATGAAGACAAGGGTCAGATCCGTCTGGGAACTCTCTAATATGGGTTGAGTGGATCGCTTGAGACGTATATGATGAAAGAGGATCGAGGAACTTACGGTGGCATGGTCTCATTGCCCTTGCATGCAGAAATCCATTCGCATCTCTGGTCGTAAGCATACCCGTCTTCAGATCCTTGTCAACGCCCAAAATCTTCTTCAGGTCTTTTGGGTGCAAAGGCAGTGTTGTCACCAATCTGTCATTCAAACACTCTCCGTTTTGAGACTCACCTTTGATCTTCTGGTCTGGTGTGAGGTTGTCATTCTGTGCCTTGGCGGTATATGGGTCGAGATTGGTATTGGACATGATGGTAGGTGTTCAAGGAAGGATGTGGTACATGCATACCTTGTCTCGTCTGAAGGTCTTTTGTAGACTCGTACTAAATTGCCCGACGTCATAAGTGGCCAAAGTTGCCTCCACGATTGCCGCATTTTGCGGGAACGCAATTGCTAATCGGCGGCAGGAGATCGACGCGAGTGCCCGTGAGAAACAATTCATCGATTCGATTCGGTGCTGTGCTGCTGTCGAACATCGTTGTCTCTTTGTCTCATGGCCCATATCACAAGTGGTGTGAATGTATTGCTCAAACATGGGAGGGAATCCCGGCAATCAAAGATATGAGTTTGAAATACTCAAACCTCTTAGATGAACCACCGTACTCGCAAAGAAATGTCTTCAGCCCCCTTCCCCCCCTGAAACGTGAAGGCGAGGCATGGTAAGCCAATCTTTTTCTACACAAAGCGACTCCGAAATAAATCAATATTTTATGCACAGACTCGGATAATCTGCCTGCAAGCGATCAGTAACTGTGGAGTAGAACTTGTTGTTGTTTTTCGTGGATAAGTTGTAAGGGCTTTGTTATCCGCGAGTCTTTGTACAGTCGGACTGTCGGGGACCTAATCCATTTGCTCTATTTTTGCGCCTTTGTATTCACATCGATACTCAGTCTTCGCCTACATACCCAATACGAGGAGTACATTCGCAGCCGCTCACGTTACAGCTCTTTTTCCGAGGATCTGGTGGGCTTGGTCCTATCCTAGGACTATTGGAACGTTCCGATCCTATACCCCCGCTGAAGGTATTGTGCATTGAATCTCGGAGCTGAAATTCGAGCTCTTGCTGGAAGGTGAGGAAATTTGATCGCGTTTGATGATAAAGGAAGGCAGAATTATTTCGTGCGCGAATCTTCGATCAGTTCAATGGGTGAGGTTCTCCACTGCAGTCCTTCCGGAAAGCTTCGGGATGCAACGGTTCTTCGGTATGATACGCTCGCGCTCTGAACAGACCCTTCGTAATAACACTTGAATGCGACATGGGAGAGGAGGACCAATGCCTTCGCTTTGAGCTCGATAATTTGCTTCATGACCCAACAAACCCCACAGCTGGCTTGGCGAGGATCTTACTGGTGCGACACGAAAAAAAAAGTCGTTGTCCTTGGCATCGTATCAAGAGTAATTGTTTATTGCTTCGATCAAAGAGTCGTAATGCTACTGACAACTTGAAGTTTATAAAAGTGATTTTTAATTGCATTTTACTATCCAACACTTTCGCATGATCTATGGAATTTGTGATCCAGGGCTGGCCCTGTAGTCTCATCAGACTCTTCTGCAAGGATGCACATATAGGACCTAGGAATAATTGCAACGAAAGATGAAACTCTATACACGATACATCTCAAGATGAGTTACTCTACACAATTATCTGACCGTTACAAAAGAAGCTATTGACTTTGAACTGTTAAAGTTCTATCCAGTCTGAAGTGGATTTTTCGGAAGTAAGATTGTTGCGCAGTTCCGTTTCTTTAGGATGGCGACCTTTTTCTGCTTTCCAGAATGAAGCTCGACCGTCGTACGCGTGTGTACCTTGATTTGAACAAAAAGCAACTGAATCCACATCATCTACCTTTGAAATATTGTGGCTAAGAGGTGTAGTATCATCATTGTTGCTGTCAAATTCGTTGCGACTGGCTGACTGCATCCAGACCCTAATGACTGAACTCCTTTTTCAGTTGGAGCCTTTCACGTACAAATAAGCAAGCTTTACGTCTCGTGCAGTGGTCCGGTTGTTCTCAAGCTTTTGAGCTTTGTGGTCGCGGCGCAGATCCCTGCTCAAATATTGTTTTCCAGAATCATCGAATTACGTGGCCTTTGTTCTTTTCGACCCACATCACTGTATTGAACTCAGCGTCTGTAGGCCACCGTCCAGTCAGATACCTATAACATGCTTCTCGAAGCAAGGCGCAGAATTTTGACCATTTACGCTTCTTTGCATAAAACGTTTTTCTTCAAATCAGTACCTTCAGATAATAAATCTTTTCGTACCGGTTCCAAAATACACTGTAAGTGATCCGAATTCGCGCGCGAGCAAGACTAATATGATATTCTTGTTTTCTCTCCTAGGGAATGAGGGAATTAAATACGAACTTAAACACCCACTTACCTTCAGTACTGTTGGTACCGGAGCTCCTGAACCAGATTTTCTTCTTCGCGATAGAGGACGCTAGCAAAAAGGACGTCTCGAACTCGAACGCTAGCTACAAAACTATGCTAAATTCCATAACGAGGACGTGCCGGAAATGGAGATCCGTCGCTATATCTAACTCGTCTCTTTGGACGAGGCTGGCCTTTCGTTTCGAGTACGAGTTCGAAACTCAAAAAGGCCGCGACTCCGCGGTAGCCTGCATATCTCTTTGGCTCACACGCTCGAAACAGGCTACGATCACCGCCAAGATCGAGATCGAGCTGACTGAAATCAAAACCGACAGGAAAAAGGCCGTTAGAGATGCGGAGAGGATTCTTACTTTACTGTTCGAAGAGCAGTATCGCTGGGGCGAGATGAGACTCGGGCTCAGAGGATTCACACCCAATCCGAAATTTAGACTCACCCTGACTGAAGCTCCTCGCCTTACATTACTTGTCTTCAATCTCAATCTTGATTATGATGACCCCATCTGCATCATGGGTACATTCGGAACTCGTGGATTGGGGACTCCCAACACCCCCGAACCTATTATTGGATTTCCTGTATTTCCGGGGATTGGAGGACGAGCACTAGCACCTGCTCTAATCCATTTGGAAATAGAATGCTTACAAGACTGCGAGACTCTATCCATGGCCATCGCTGGCTTTCTCGAGCATTGTCCGAATCTCGAGACGCTTGAAATTCACCCAAAGGTGGAAGAATACGATCGCCTCGATGAGTTCGAGATGGAAATGTTCCCAATTGTTCTTCCTCGGTTACGGAAGCTAAGTCTTTCCGCAGACATCAACGCAGCCATTCTTTACTGTATATCGGCACCGGCGCTAGAAAGTCTGTTTGTTACTTTCGGAGAAGACGTATATGCACTGGAACGGTCGTTCCAGTTGGTTAAAGATATGATTCAACGAGTTCATACCATGCCCTCGCTAAAGGAATTCCGTATCAGAGCACGCCTCGAGGATGAATCCTTGTACGCAAGGCTTCTTTCATTTCTGGAGACCGTACCAACCTTGGAGGATCTAGTATTCGATAATTTACGAGGCATCGAGAGCTTTTGGGATCGCCTTACAATATCGGAAAATCGAGCTGGCGTGTGCCCGAACCTCCGGTGTATCGGACTCCCAAGCGACAACTTCAGGGAAGACTTTGGTCTGCAGACATTCGTAGATGTGGTTTCGTCGCGTTCCAAGATCAAACCCTTCAAAGTAAAGCTCAGTAGCCACAGGGGATATAATTGTCGGAGTCTCCGAGATGCCTTTGATGATCTCCTTCATCAACCGCAAAACGGCGAGTTAAACGCAACTTGCTCTCGAATGGATGAAAACGAAAGCGATTACTCCAAGTCGTTCATTTACGACTTCAACCAAAAGTATTTATTGGAGCCACCAAGCGTGAATTTGTAGGTTTCTTTCTGTATTTATGTTGTATTGGCTTCTTTCTCACTAAACTTGCCTTTTAAGATCTACTTCCGCAATACTCTGGGGGGTAGCCAGTTTGCAAAAGCCTCTCTACACTGGAAGACTGTGGAAGTAACCCATGGACCTGCGAGCGCATCTCATGACAAATGTTAAATATAGTACGGGAGAAAGACCTTGAACGTCGTTTGCTAAACTATTTCCACTACACGCATTTATTAACGCAGCTCAAGATCTCAGATAGTAATGTTCGATAAGTGTACTGAATTTAAACGCGCTTTATTTATCTTTCCATTATCGGAGATTGAAGAAATGTCTACTTCGACGATATTTTAATAACAATAATGACAGTTCTATTGTCTTGTATCAGAGAGCATGAAGAAACAAAAACGGATAGAACGTGCGCAAACCTCCCCTTGTTTAGGCATCGGTGTAGTACCAAGAAGTAAATCGAAAACGATAGGAAACCATTACACTTACGCTGTCTATATGTATGTCTTACATAGTCAAAATTAAAGATAAAAATATCGTTCCAAAGACATCCGCCGAAACAAAAGTTCAAGCAACTTCTCCAATACGCCACGCAAGTAGGTTAGCATAATCCGACAAACTCTTTACGAGCGTCTTCAGCTGCGCACGAGTGGGTGGACCTTCGCCGCCCATTCCGTGGGTAACACAGCACCGATCTTGCTTAGAAGGCCCAGCCTTCCCATCCTTTTCCTTATCATCAAGTCCTTCAACAGAGCCTAGCCACTTTGCAAGACGTCGAATCTCCTCAGGGTCCGCAAAGCCCCACCATTTTTCCTCCGGACCATTCTGCGACCCGCCACGGCCCCAAACGCCGAGGAACCAACCCCACTTTTCTAATCCTGCCCGCACACTCTCGTCCGGTGCCCTCATTTTGTGGCGTTTGTCCTTTGTACGGCGAGCGGAAGAGGCATAATATACGCGGCCGTTGGAGTCTTTACCGAGGGGCATGAAACGCGGCATGGCCTGCTGGACCTCGAGAAGGAAGGAACATTCGAGATCACGGAGAATAGACTTGTGGGCAGCCCTCGCTTCCTGGAAGGCTTTCTGTTTTTCACTGTTTTTCGCCGTTGCCTTCCCCTTTGCATTGTTCTTCGTCTGCGATTCGCCAGGCTTGTCAGATCCTTTGTTTTCTTTTCCTTCTTTGTCCGGGTCTTCATTGCCTGCTCCGTGATCAGCTCTCTCCTTCTCCCAACGCCGTTTCTCCTTCTGGACGGCCGAGAAATATCCTCTTTGTCCTTGCCCAGCCTCCTTTTGACCCTCAAAGATCTCGGCATTGACGGATGCGCCTTGCAGCGCCTGTTCGCAGAGAGCGAGAATAGGTGGGAGGAGTTGGAGCGGATGAATCACATCTTCGTCAAGATCGAAATCGAGCTCAACGCGTTTCGCGTTAGCTTTAGCTTTCTTTCTTGTAGGTCGAATGGGCGGAACATCTTCGTCCTCAGAGTCCTCGTTTGCATACGAAGGCACCGGACAAGGATCTGGGAGGTCTAGCCCAGTTTCGTCTGAGAGTGTGTTGCGTAATTGCTTTAAGCAAGCCCAAATAGCAGCAGGGCGAGAACCTGCGGAACTGAGCTTTTCCAGACAAGCCTTCATGGCTTGACGTTCGTCGCTTTGCGCGTCAGCCGCTATTAAGTCCACAAGAGCCTGGACGATAGACTTTGCTGTACCACGGTTGAGAAGATGGAACTCGTCCAAAGCATCCAAATGCGTAACACCAATTTTCTGCATCAGAGGCGTAAAACGGAGGAAAAATTCACGAAGCTGAAGAAGAACGTCAGAATATTAATTCGAACGAGGAAAGGATTTACATACAAAAATCCGGTCTTCAACATCCTTACGGGATAATTCAGTCGGGACGGGCGTCCACTTCGGTTCAGGGGTGGGTTTCTCCAGCGGAGCCTTGGGAGGCGCCTTTGGTCGAGTGGCGGGTTTCTTGACTACGTTACGAGAATCTACATGCACCAACGAAGTTTCCTTGAGAACGTTCATATCTTGACATGCGGCTTCAAAGTCGCGCAGCTGTTCTGGTGTCATTTTCCTGACGCGCTTACTTAGAATATGTCATGGGCAAGAACTACATAAACTTACCCCAACGGAGGCCATCCTCGAGACTTCAGACATCTGGAGCAACTGCATATCTTACGACATTTGGGACAACTAAAGCTTCATCAGAGAAGGGAAAAAATATAAACTGGCACGTTACTTACGCCCAACGATAGGTATGTGAGCCTGAAATTCCAGAAGACAAAGCGTTTCGTTTAATCGAATGTGGATCTTCATTATAACGCTTAGCAACGCATTTATAGCAGAATCGCGAGATGCATCTTCGGCCGCCCGACATAGCGACCGAGCAGTAAAGCAAAGCTATATCAAGACAATGACATGAATGAATTTGAGGACAACAAACGAAGTAATACGCACTTTCGTCTCCAAACTTTTCTGCACACTGATGGCATCGAAGACGTTCGTTGACGTTTGAATCTTCCGATGCATCGAGTTTCAATTTCTTCAAGGGTGGTTCTCCACTGGTATTCGTATTCAGCACTCTTGAAGAAAGGGGCGTTCCTTTCACACCCGAGGTATGACGTTCCATACGCGCTATAGACAGAGCGGACGTTGAAATCTCGACAAAGCACTTTCGGCGCGATGAAGCGGGCGTGCGAGATGGGGTCGAAACAAGCTTTGAACTAGTTATTGGTGAGCGCGGTATCTCGACAAACGCCTCCAGCCTCCGCTTAACGGCAATAAGAGTTGCTGGGCTGTTTCGACTATGAACAGACGAGTCAGTAGTCTTTAGACTAGACTCGAGTGTTGATGAGGATGCACGAGAAGTAAGCTGTAGTGTACTAGTGCCAAAGCTTTGTCTATGCAAATTAATGCTTGGTTGAGTCGCTTTGGAGTCAGTTGAACCCCTAGACGCTTCGCGGTTGGAGCGAAATTGGCCAGTTGAAAGCAACTTGGCCGGTGTCTGAGTACGGCCTAAGTCCATTACTGTTTCATCGGAGAGCATATGTGCCCTCTATTCTCTCTTTACACCGCACTAAATGTCCCAAGGTTGAAGCTCCGGGATGTGCACAAGGCTGTGGGAACTAGGGGAGGAAGGTCGTGGTTGAAGTTCAAGTTGAACGCGCGAAACGCGTCGGAATTAAATAAAAACAGACGCGTCGATCACGTGTAAAATACATTACGTAATACTACGCCAACCGAAAATCTTTGGGTTTACAGGAAGGGCGCTTTCGTTGCTTGTCTTGTCCCTCTTGCCAGTGCCAGCGTCATTCGACCACCTCCGTCATATACCCTCTTTTCTGCATCAAAGATTCCTTGAGCGCATACTATATATAATACTATGGCTCACGCTGACCACTCTCGTGACCCCTGGTACGTTTACCTCCAAGTTGAAGCACAGGAAAGCGACTGAAGACGGACATTGCAGCCCCTGGGTCATCCTAAGCGACTTCGGAGGTGCTTTTGCCATGGGAGCCATTGGTGGTGGCATATGGCATGGTATTAAAGGTGCACGGAACTCGCCAAGAGTATGAATTACCTCTTTTTTGTAGTCTTCTTAAAGGTCACTAACTCTGTCGCTGTTTTGTGTCTGGAAAGGGTGAACGATTCGTTGGAGCCATTTCGGTCATAAAAGCGCGAGCACCAGTGACAGGAGGAAACTTCGGCGTCTGGGGTGGTATGTTCTCGACGTTTGACTGTGCAGTCAAGGGGTACAGGCAGAAAGAAGACGCTTGGAACGCTATCATTTCTGGGTTCATGACTGGCGGGTGTCTGGCTGCTCGCAGTGCGTTTTTTTTTCATATCGCACACTCGAAGCTTGCTTTGAACAGAGAATCTTACACGTCTCTTCTGTCAGGTGGTCCTCGATCGGCTTTTGGGTCTGCCGTCGCTTGCAGTATCCTTCTTGGTGTCTTCGAAGGTGTTGGTGTTTTGGCAAACAGAGTTTTCAGCGAAGGAAATCGACAACAACTTCCTCCACGTACGGAATACTTACTATTGTTTTAATGCCATCACTAACATTATGCCTACACAGTGCCCGAAAATATGAACTCGAGCCCGTCACCTGTATAATGCAAGCACTATCTCATCGACCCGGAGTGTCATCACCTAGACTTATGTATCGCCGCCAGCATTGCCATCTCATCGTCATCGTCATACTTTCTAACCCTACTCAATTTTACTTGCATAATATATTTTCGTTCATATTACACGTCGAAGCGGAGAGGTTGCGCGGAATGCTCTATTATCGAAGGCTTGCTAATATCAATGGTTAAGTCAACGTGCCAACTTTTGCATGTTTTCTGAGAATCATTCTACTTCCCCGGAAGATTGAGCTGATTAATGTTAGACCGAGGCACTGTTTATGTGGTTCAACGCCTATTTCCGGGCTCTCGAGTATTATGCAGGCTGAGCTGCTGCTCGCGTAGAACTACATGCAGAAAACCTTTGCAGACCGCCAGATTTCATGAAAAGGAGAAATAGTCCAAGTCAAATGTGCAATCAGCAACGATAGAGAAAACCCTGGGCTCACTTCAAGACTGTATACCTCAGTATGAGAAAATGGATAAAAAAAAGGTATCTTAAATAAGTATGATAGTCTAACCCTTGAAAAAACAGTGGATTATAACAGTGAAAATGTGCTGAGTACTAATATAGTGAATGGTAAGCTGAAGCAGTATCATGAAAAGACACCAAGAAGCATAGGAACGGAAACACGTCGGCCCAGACCCGATGGCATGGCAATCATCATACTGCGATGTAGCCGTTCCGCGGTGAAGGACGTATGACGGAACATAGATGTGAGGCGATGTCTCGGAGCACGTAGGGCGTTTCTCGCCAGAAGTCTTTATGTCTATCGTTTCCGAGCAACAAAGGCACAGAATGTCAGTATGAGTCGTCGGATCAAAGGTAGAAAAGCAGAAGAGGACGAACGGAATCAAATCGACGCCCGTCGCGCCATACGTGCTGTAATTGTAGTAAGCCCCGAAGACGAAGTAGGCTACGAAAGCTATGAGTAGTCTAGTAGTTTGATTCATCAGTTGACATATACAGTTAAAGATGGATACGGATATGAGAGCTCACAGCATGAAGAACCATCCAATCCCACTCCCAACATGTTCGCTATCACCACCGCCTTCCCCCTCACCCTCCTTCTCACCCTCTTTCGAACCGCCCTCGTTACCCTGGATTTCGCACCCAGCTGGTGCTTTCCACTCGATCTTGAAGTCTCCCCCGTCGTAGCTTACAAATGTTGGATCTGAAGTTTCGGTGTCGCATATGAGCGATACGGTAATGGATTGGGAGATGGGGTCGGTTTCGGGATACGTCCCACCATGAAACTTTATTTCCAGTCCCTTAGGAGCTGCAATAAATCACGTTCAAATGAGTATGTGGATTTTTTTTCGTTTTCAATGAAGGAGAAAGTGAATCTTACAGGATTGTCGAGAGGTTTCGGGACTGAGACTGGAAGAAGTTGCGAGAGGAATGGTATAAATGACTCGGTCGTCTGCGTTGTCCTTCTGATTCGTAGCCGTTAAGCATGCTCTAGTTCCTTCAGGACACTAATAAGCGCCATACCAAACATCAGTGACGTTCAATTATGAAATAACATAAATCGTTACGCACCTGGTCCCCATCCGCAACTCCCTCTCTCCTTTCGAGGTCTGCACACAGATTGAACCGCACCTCCTCAAACATCTTTGACGGCGGTGTCACCCTCGTTCTTGAGATAGCGCGCTCTCCAGCAATCGCCGTCAGGTCATAATGTATCCCTCCATCGAAGGAGACGTTGCAGTCGAACGGATTTGAGTCTTGCGCCCAAGCAGTCGTGACGAGAAAGGGGTGTACAAGCGCGAATAAAAAGGCTAATGAAGCTCTTCGTCGTAGATAGCAAGTGAGGTCCGCCATTGACTCTTTGATCTCGTTGTTGCTGCTGTCGTTGACGTTAGAGTGAAGGAGACAGCGAGAGGAAGATGACAAGCGGTGTGCTGTGTGTTGTGAGCGCTGTCGCTGTCGCTGGATCTGGCGCCGATCCTTCTTTAGAGCTCTCCGCGACTGAGACGCGTTGCATACGCGTCACCGACGAACCTCTCCATCTGTCCCTCATCTTCTCTCAGGTGTCTTCCAAGCTATTCTCTGGTCCAGAAATTAGATAGACGAGGTTGAGAAATAGAGACCCATACACCATGTCTGGCCTAGAGGAAGTGACAGCGATGATATATCATGAGCGTCAGCAGGAAGGCTCCATGCTCTGTGCTCAGCACGCGCTTAACTCATTACTTCGTGAGTCCAAGTCTATTTAGTATGTTTGCAGGGTTGCTCATCTTCTATGCTCCCTCAAGAGGGAAACTATGTCAGTGTAATTATAACTGAAGTTTCTGATCTTGGACATACGTGCTCATCGACGTCGCTCAGTTTACAGCCCCGGATCTAGCGTCAATCGCTCAAAGCTTCGATGCTATGGAACAAGATACGTTACGACAGGAGTCTCACCATGAAGATAGCGTGAACATGGATGATACGGGTATGCAAAATCCCTCCCGTTTAGTAATGTACGTTGTCTCACGGATCTGTTCCAAGGTTTCTTCTCAGTGCAGGTCATGGATAAGGCTCTAGATGTTTGGGGTCTCGAGTAAGTCATTCTGACTCCATGGTCGAACTTATACTGAAATTAGGTCTTCAAAGTCTCGTTCGTTGGAGGAGCGAACACATGCGGCCCTATCACGATGCGCCACAGTACGTGCACAACGCATATAGCTAGCTCGCGCTTAATCATTTCTCCGTCTAACTCTACAGCAAGCAACTTGCATTCGTCCTCAACCTACATCAGCATTGGTTTACTCTACGACGATTTGGACAAGCCAGTCCAAGCTTTGAAACCGACTCTGGCGAAGGGCATTGGTTCAATTTGAACAGCCAGTATCCCGCGCCTAAATGGGTTAGCAGGACGTATTTGGGCATGTTCCTACAACAATCTGAAGAGGAAGGTAACACTTATTTCATTTAGTTTTACGTTTTTCAAGCCGATCAATGCATGTCCCACAGGCTACTCCGTCTTTGCAGTTGTCCAACACGACACTTCAAGGCCCCTTTCGCTTCCCCGCACAGAAGCAGACCAAGCAGCCGCCCTCCTCGAAGCACCAGATTCACTTCCCGGCCATTCCTCCACAACAACGGCCGGACCTTCTGCTGGTTCAGACGAACCAATCATCATCCCTGAAGATACAGAGGACTACGACTTTGCTGCGAACGAAGACGTAGAACTACAGGCTGCACTCGCCGCCTCACTCGCGGGCACTGGCGATGAATTTGGGAAAAACGCTTACGTTCCTCAAGCACCAGTTCCTGCGCCGTCTCTCCGGCGTGCGCCAAACCCCCCTATTCTACCACAACAGGACGTCTTCACACAACCTGAAGCCCCACCTGATGCTGATCCCGTCGCAGCGAGCGCGGCACGAAATCGAGCGATGCTGGAACAAATGCAGCGAATGCAAGAGGCAGCGATGAGGGAGAATTTCGAGGATGAGTCGGGCCAGGCGGAGGCACAGGCTGCGGAGGCTGAGAGGAGACGGAGGAGAGAGCAAGAAGAAGAAGAAGAGCTAAGAAGGGCGATCGAGGCTAGTATGGCTGAGCATCAGGGGAACGTACATATGGAGGGGGATGGAGAAAATGCCCTTTCATCTGCTCAACCCCAAATTCAGCCTCAATCGGGGTCAAACGAAGGTGGTGTTGGAAACGAAACCCCTCGGGCGGCACCTACAGCGCAAGGACCGGGCGGGGAACAGAGCAGGGTCTACGACGACGAGGACGAAGCTCTACAGGCTGCTCTACGTGCCTCGCTCGAGTCGATGCCAGAAGGATATGTTCACCCGCCTTCACCACCCTCCATTCCCGCTCCAATACGCGCCACCTCAATACCAACCACTGGCACCCACCCAGGACCAAGAGACGTGTCTTCTGAACTCATTGAAGCTCCGAAAGAGACAGGGCAGCATGAACGAGATGAAGAAGTGCGATCATCATCGCCGCCTGCCCCGCCACAAGTGGTCGATGTAGATGAATTAAGGCGAGCGCGATTGGCACGATTTGGTGGTTGATCGAGATAGAGGTAGGAAGAGGGATAGAGAGGAGAGCCTAGAGAGGTGGGTCGTATTGCATAAATAAACGGATGATCTTATTACTTGTACTTTTTGAACAATGTAGAAATGAACTAGGATCTTGTTGAAAAAATGTGTTGATTCAGGACCTCTGAACAATAACAGCAAAAATGCATGAAGGACCTACGCAAAACCCAAGTTTAAGTGCTAAGGCCGTGGAATCGAAGATCTACACCTGGATAACTTGAGTCTGCGCCGGTGTAATACGATACAGTGTGGTCATAGAATGGAGGATGCCAGCCATGGCCTGGTCATTCGTTTCATGTGTTTCTATGTTTACATTACTAACTTCACCTTCCACGAACCAAACCCGATAATAATTGCCGAGAACAGGGACCCTCATTGAAACAAACTGCCACGAAAATGCATAATGGTAGGCTCTCGAGCATGGAAATTCGTCTAAGTCGCATGCGAGAGTGGAAGGCGGGAAAGAAAGAAAAAACAGGGAATCTGGAGGGTGCGGTGAAGCAGTCCAAAGCTCACTTGGATCTTGGCCCCTGGCTGCCTTCCCTTGTTTTCTCTTGCACTCCTTTCAAGCGAGCAAGGAACGCGAAGCCCATAGAACTGTATATTGCATTGAAACTAAAGACGGCGGAGCCACATGAAAAGAGTATAAGAATTCGAGCCAATCGACCTGATGTGACAATTTCTACGCTCACCTTCGCATACCTAACTGCCTTCGAGTTGTTCGACTTCCAGCTTTTACTGTTCCCTCGCCCTCCCCTTCGCCAGCAGTCATGCTAAACACCAACACTCGCCCCCACCGTATACTGTCCATGCCTGAGATCCTCAGAAGCATCTTCGCAGAGGCATCCAAAGATCGAATTTCGACCTCCATCGCACCACTGATTATTGCACACACGTGCCGAGACTGGCGAGCAATCGCGCACGGCTGCCGTTCCTTGTGGACCAAGCTTACTCTCGTCAACAACCCCTGCATCCTCAGCGTCGGCAATATTGAAGCGGTAGAGAAACAACTGGAAAGCTGGACGCAGCTTGTCCGGATGCATCTCTACCATTCAGGAAAAGCAACGATCGAATTCAAGATCAATTTCAACCTTTTCCCGCTGCCCCCAGATGAAGGAAATGGTGTTGAAGATGAGGACAGAGTCGCACGACTGCACGATAAAGCGGGGGCCATCCTAGGCATGTTAAATGCGGCGCGCCACCGCTGGAGACACATGGACCTCGATCTGCACGGCGTCGAAGTTCACAGTGACGACCTCATGGACTTCACCCAACTCCCGAATCTGACTCATCTTTTTGTTGGACCGGCACGAGCTGCCTTCACTACACTCCCATGGGCCGAAGTGTGCATCAGCGACAATATTCCCCTCTTCCGCGTGCGATGCACATCGCAATTCGGAGGTATCCCGCAAGCACCGAATCTCACATGGCTAGAGATATCCATGTATCAAAATACAAACAGCGCTTACAAGGACCTAGTTTTCCTCCTCCAGCATTGCGTCAATCTCGAGACCTTCAAGGTGGACATACTCGAGTATCAGTACTCCACCGAAGATTTGTCAGAAGGTATTGTCGCGAAATTGATCCACCTCCGCAATCTCAGCGTGCACTACTGCGCGTTTGGAGACGAGCCGCTTCTAACGCGCATTATCGCCCCTGCCTTACAACAACTTAGCGTCTCGCACGACGAAGTAGAAGAGGACGATTTCTTGACGGACGAGCTTGCCGACTTTTTGAAGGGCTCCTCCGACCCACCAATCACCGAATTTGTATTCCGAGACGGGCCCCGAATGACATCAGGCCTTGGGTCAGTTTTGGAACACATGCCCGTACTCCGAGAGCTACGACTAGAGAACCTCGAAGTTGCGCAAGGGTTCTGGGGTGCATTGATCTCCGAGTATGAGGATGGTCACGGAGGTAAAAGTATGGTCTGCCCTTATCTTCGCACGGTCGTCAATGTTGTCAGCGGCCCTTGGAAGAAAAGGCTACGGGTGGAGGAGTTCCTCAGCACAATGGCCACTCGATACCGGTTGGGGTACCCGACAGAGGTCCAATTTGAGGTGGAGGAGAAGCAGCTGAGAAAGAACGACGAGCTTGCAGCGTACACAACGGGCATGGTTTTAAAGCTGTACCCGTATGCTAATACACCGCTTTGAGTTGCAAGATATGCTGTATCTCATTTATCTTTTGTGTCCGATTGCATACTGGAAGAAACAATATACCATCAGTTTATCGCAGTCCTGCCTTCTCAAGTATATACTGTTTACGTACTGTTCCATGCCTATTGATGTATGAACTGATCTTTGATATTCGCGCGACGAGGTGATACTGTCTTTGCTCCTAGTTCTAATGTTGCAGTATCTTTTATGACTCAATGCGTAATAAAATATGATCTGGAGAAAGAGTATCACAATTTCCATTTCCCAGGTGTCCACATACCGGTTTCAGTGCCAATGAGAAGTCTGAAAAGAAGCGTCTCAATCATTACGTCATGTTTTGTAGACTAAGCGGCTAGTATACCAAAACGAAGTGGTAAGCAAACATTATTTTGATGACGGGCAGAGGCAACGTACCGAGGGTCAAGGCAGTTGCCCTTTGGCGAAGAAAGAGTCGACTGAGAAACTAGATCTTGCTTACGTGCTAACCTAATGACAGAAAATAGAAATGAGAGGCTCAGAATCGAGGAATAAGGCACAAACCACAACCTTACTTCTCGCTTGTTTTCACCTTATACGCGAAAGGACAATGGCAATCACACAGCTCGGGAACTGCATCGAAAGCCACACATATTTGAAGCCACATGTAGAGACTATAATAAGACGAGATAGCTAACGCAACGCTTCCCTTTTCATACCCAACTTCCCTAGCCGGGTCGCTATCCCCAACAATCCTTCGTCTCTGCTCCCATCTTCGATCATGGCATGCACCCACACTCAGCCCCATCGTGTACTCTTCATCTCCGAGATAGCCGCACAAATCTTCATGGAAGCATCGTTAACAACCCAAAGCTGGTCATATAACGCACCGTTGAATGTTTTGCACACATGTCGAAGCTGGCGTGCGATCGCTCACAATTGGCCTCATTTGTGGAAGAGACTCGGCCTCTTCTATCGTCCCTCTGCCGACAGTATCATTGATTTGGAGGTATTGGAGAAAAAACTGGAGAGCTGGGTTCAGCTTGTCCGGATGCATGTCTGCTATTCGAGGAACGTGACGATTTTTTTCATTATTGTACTCCATCTCTCCGAAGATATCCAGAAAAAGGTAGACGAACGAGATAAAATCGAGAGGCTTCAGCAAAAAGTGGGCAGCATCTTGACATCACTAAATGAAGCGCGTAATCGCTGGGGGTGGATGAGGCTGGATCTTCACGGTGTCGAGAGTCCGACCGACGTCTTCATTAATTTTTCTGAACTCTGCAGATTGAACGAAATGATCCTTGGACCGCGAGGAGCTTCCTTCGAGTCGATTTGCGATGACGATATTCAATCCGGTTACAACATCCCCCTCTTCCGTTTTCGAGACTCCCATCAGTTTGGAGATGCTCCGCAAGCGCCAAATCTCACGAAATTATATGTGACGATATATAAGAACTCAACGGCCTCGCAAAATGATCTGATAACTGTCCTCCAGCACTGCATCAATCTTGAGAGTCTCATGGTGGAGATGCTATCGTATGGTGTCTCTGAAAAGACAGTAGTTGGTTTTGTGCACCTGTCCCGCCTTCGTGCCCTTACTATGCACTACTCCATACTCGGATCGCAGCAATTGATGCCGCACATCATCACTCCCGTTCTGCAAGCTCTCCACGTCTCGCACGACGAGAAGGGAGGAGAGGAGGAGGACCATTACGACTTCATGGAGGAGATCGTCAGCTTCGTGAAGGGCTCCTCATACCCACCAATTACCAACTT
Source organism: Hymenochaete sp. R1 (assembly GCA_019400425.1). NCBI lineage: Eukaryota > Fungi > Basidiomycota > Agaricomycetes > Hymenochaetales > Hymenochaetaceae > Hymenochaete > Hymenochaete sp. R1. The sequence continues at coordinate 151,518 of JAFREE010000036.1, forward strand.
TGTCTTCGGCAATGGCGAAGAAATGGTGACGGGAATCGAGTCTATTTTGGTACACATGCCAGCGCTCCAGCAGCTGTGGCTAGACAAACTCCAGGTCGAGCAAGGCTTCTGGGACGCACTAGTTTCCGAGCACGATAATGGGCACGGCGGGAGGAGTCTGCTTTGCCCTAATCTTCGAAGGGTCATTCATGTTGTCAATGGACCTTGGAAGGAAAGGCAATCTATGGACGAGTTCATCAGTAGTATGATTGCTCGGTACCGGTTAAGGTGCCTCTCAAGTGTCAAGGTCGAATCGCCGAAGAAGGACCTGAACGTAATTGCTACGCAATTAAAGTCGAGTGGAGAACTTGCGGCGTGTTTAAAAGAGGGTTTAGAATTTATGCTGGGAGGGTATTCTGATACGCCCTATAAGCTGTAAGACTGATAATATCCTATCTTTCGTCGCAATTGACCCATTCGAAAGCAAAGAAGAAAAATAATACACTGTCAGTTTCTTTTCACATTCTTGTAAAAATAATCTTTACGTACTGTTTTATATGTTTTGGTGAATGACCTATACTTGAAAAAACTGGCACGAATAAAAAATGCGATAAGGTGATTTTATCTTTGTGAATTATATTGCAACTTGTATATGATTTGCAGACAAGGATAAAGATAAGAAAGGAAAAATAGTTTGCAGACCGAGTGCAAGGAGAATGTGGTGAGAAACGATAAGTGCATGAAGACAGGTTGAAGCACGGGGAGTACGAGGGAAGAGAAGAGCGGGGTAAAAAGGGAAGGCTGAATACGTACCTAGTGAAACAACATGCTTGAGGAGCTAAGTAGCAAAAAGTTGCGGATAGGCAAGAACGAAGGAGCAGGGACAACGGATACAAATAATGGGGGGAAGACTGTTCAATTGCGATGCTGAAGTGATGAGATGTGACGAGAAATTCTTGCAGGGTCTAAGAATTATGCGATGCGAGAGCCGTCTCATTCCAAAGTCCGGTCGATATAATGATATATGTTAAGAGAAAAGATTTAGAACTTCCATTCGTCATTGACTTCCATTGCCCAAGGGACTGGCATATAATGTTAATGAAAGGATGGCTGTGAACATGCAAGAAGCAAGCTTACACTTTGTGAGAAGTGTTTTCGAGAAAAGCTTTTCGATCGGAACGTCGTGTTCCTTACACCAGGCAGTCGTTATGCTGGGATGAGAAAGTTAATAAACACATTTTTGAAACGACGAAGGAAATGTACCGAGGGTCAAGGTAGTTGATTTTACTGGCAACGAGTGAAAATTTTAGTCAAGAAGTCGGTTCATAGGTGCCCCAGCCTTACCTTGTACCAAGCGACACCTCCTTTCCTTCTTCGCGATCCACCATTTGTAGCTTATGAGTTTTTATCTTCTCAGTCAATTTTTCGATCGCCTCCTCAATCTTCTCCGCTGGCCTCGCACGCTTCAAAGTCGCCTTCCCCGTCCCTCTCTCCTTCTTCAGTCTCTTAAACTCGTCTTCAATCTCCTCTAGTCTCTCTTGGAGTTCCGACTCCGGCTTCGTTTTTTCTCCATTAGCCTCAGCCTTCTCGTTCTCCTTTATGAACTTCTTCTTGGCTTTCTCGATTTCCTTTTCCTTTGACGACTTTTCGTGCTGGCAAATGAAATCGTCATCAAGATCAGATTCGTCCTCTGCAAAACCTTTTCTCTTCTTGTACTTTGGGTCCATGTCGAAAAGAACGTGTCGCAGCTTCATGCGCTCATATTTGATGGCCTTAAGCTATAACGACGATTGATATCAAGTAAGTGACAGTATCTTGCAATGCAACACGAACCTTGTCGCCCATCTTCTCCATAGAAGCTGAGTGAGTCTTTGGTACGGAGCGTTGATGATTACAGAGAATGGCTACTAGCCGATTCGCCTTGTTGTAGGCGTTCAACTTCTCTTGTACAGATGATCCAACCTTTGGTGTATAGAGCTCGAGCTGCTCTTGGAACGTGATCGAGGCGTTATAGGTACGGAAAACTTTGGCAGTAAGGCCCTTCATATACGACTGAAGGTGCTTGTTCATCAAGCTCGTCTGGTACAAGTATCATGTCAGTTCAAGAAATTGTATAAACAGTACTAGTGACAAACCGTAACGCGGTCAAAAAGTGCATCCTGATCCTCCTTGTCTTGCTTGAAGATCCGTATATTTTTGAAGATCTGTGGCTCGACCTCCACCCGCTTGTAGAATCGGATGGAGTCTTTACCAAGAAAGTCAAAGATAAGGAAGTTTGGCGGCTCTAGTGTAAGATGCTCGCAGCGCAATGAACAACAGCCGACGGTATCCGCTTCGTCCTCGCCCTTCTCATTACCGGCTCGAAGGGCAAGCACGTCAATGAAGTACATAGCCGTCGCCCGTTGACGATCGGCCATGACTTTTGATTTGAGCTCAATTTGGTAGTCTTTGCGAATACGATCAACATGTTGCTGATAGAAGGATAAGTTTGCGCGAGTTACACAAAGAGGCCATATCTTACTTTCAACTCCCGAGCCTTCTCGAACTTCTGCATATCACTTTGGCCCTTGAGAGAAGAACCGGCGGCGAGGAAGACGTATTTGTGGTTGCCATTGACATTTTCAGTCCAGTTCGCTAACCAGGTCACTGTCTGATCATGAATTACGCGACTCCATTTGCCAGGCATATTCGGTGTGGGAGTGGGAACTCCTTCTCCGATGTTAATCGTTATGTCCTCAGGGCGCACACGGATCTGATGGACAGAATCAATACTGGGAACGAGGTAAACGAGAAAAAACATAACGATCCAGACCTTTAGAGACCCTTTACGGGGATGCTCGCCACGGCCACGAAAAAGCCCAGGAGGTTCGATACGGAAGTTGCCCACTTTCTCCTTTCGGCCATCCAAAAAGCAGGTCGTGAAGGGTTCTTCTTTCTCGTCCTTTTCGGCCTTGGCTGCTTTCTTCTCAGCTGCCGTCATAGACTTCTTTTTGGCCTTTTCAGCTTCAAAATATTCGAACATTGGTCTGAAGTCGCAGAGCTCAAATTTTTCTATCTTCGTCATGTCCCTCTGCGTAAGAAGAATCAATCGATTGAAAAAGAAGAAACGAACAGGAAATACATACGGGTGGATGATCTCTGAGAACGCCTTGGAAATCGCGAAAGAAATTTTTGTTGAACACTGTATCCTGGGCATGATCGGTCTCAAGCATCGCCCCGTAAAAGCCAGCAACTTCCTCTGATTCAAGAGGAAGATCAACGGGTTTGCCTAATGCCGGTAGCTTTAGTATGAATTAATGACGACCGATACAAAGGATTATGAACGTACCATTGTACTTCATCTTCACGCTCTTGGGAAGAGGTTCATACGCAGGAGGGAAGAAGACGCCATTGTGTTCAAGTGTTGTCCACTTGATGGATCCATCGTTTTCCTCCGCTTGCTGAGCCTCCCACCACTTGTACTGCTCCTCCGCCTCTTCTTCCTCTTCTTTTTTTGTCTTTTTCGAGGGTGAAGGCGGTATCGAAGACTCGTTCTCTCCCTTCTTGGCTTTTCCTCGCTTCTTCGGCTTTATATCCGCCTCCTTCGAGGTGGAGGCTTTCGATTTCCGTGCAGTAGACGAAGAGGCAGGAAGCATTTCGACATCCGAAGCTTCCTCTTTCTTCGGCCTGCCCTTCACTTTTGACGTCCCATTTGTCTGGAGTTTCTTCTTCTTCGCAGGCAACTCCTCGTCGGACTCCTCTTTCTTCACTTTCTTCTTCATCGGCGCTTTCTTCGCCTTCCCATTTGCGGCTTTCTTCGGTTTCGGGGTGCCTAGAGGCTCGTCGTCATCGTCGTCATCAGCACTGGAAACCTCGACCGTGCTATTCGTAAACCCTGTTGACCGTTTCTTCTTCACGCCACCTTCAATCGCGCCAGCGGAAACAGTCGTGGCCGCCACAGCTCCAGGCATCGGAATAGCAGCAGAACGGACCTGGGAAGATGCGAGTGGCGCGTCATCGTCTTCATCACTGTCCGACGACTCCGCAGCGGCCTTCCGCTTGAGCGTCCGTTTGGGTGTCTCCGGCTCGCCATGAACGCGTGATGACTGCGACTGGATTCGCAACATGTATTATTGGCGTGATTGGCAAGATAGGGCAACGGGACCGGCGAGTACACAATAGGACGCGAGGTGATAGACGCGGAGAAGGCATTTCGGGTAAATGACAGTTCGGGATTCTCGCATGAGGCTCGGAGTAGACGTACCAGGAGAGGAACGTCGTCTTCATCGTCATCATCGGACAGACCACTCATAGAGCTATCCTGGCCAACGACACCATTGCCGTTGCCGTTGGGATAGATGACGTGTCCGTTCCCGTTAACTTTTGCGAAGGGGTCCGTGGCATTTTGAGTGTGAGCTCTGACTAGACCACTGGCCATCTGAGATTGTGACACGCGTTTGCGGGCGTGATGGGGGCGTCGTCTAGAGTAGTTTATGCAGGGTCAGGAGGTGTTGGAAGGAAGGAAAGAAGGGGAGAGATGAGTGGAATAAAATGGAGGGGGGCTTTATAGGCAAAGGGGGAAAAGAGATCTGATACGGCGAAGAGGGTCCCAGTCCGGCCCTAACGCGTCATGTGATTACAGGCCATTTCCATATATGGGAGATCGACGCTTTCGCCAACCAGGAATCACCCATTTCATTTCGTCTGTTCAATCCGCTCAACGACAACGACAAAGACGACGACTGCCGTCAAATCCCATCGTGAGCCCCACAACTCCAACCCATACCCCAATATAACTGACCGTATGCACTTCAATATACACAGTCGTACACGATGGCAGAACCACAGCAACTCTTCCGTGACCCGTGGGCTAAACGTGAAGCCTGGCGAAAACATCCCGTCTTCTCGAAAGCAGCGATGTTCAAGAACTTCTTCCCTGGTTTTGGCATCGCCGTCGTCGCATTTTCGGCCTATGTCGTGTATGACAACATGGCGGGGAAGGCGAGGCATGGTGGCAACGGACATCATTGATGGGTGCGCTTCATTGCTGGCTCCGTCTTGGGTTTTGTACTCATACCTTCTTTTAATTAAAAGTCACAGAATGGATACTTGATTTCACGGATTGGTCTCGAACGTCTCGTGGGTAGCCCAGTTCTGCGTCAAAACGCTGGGAGGGCCCCATCGACGCAAGAAAGTCGTGCAAAGAACTACTTGATACAACACGTTTGTTTTCATACATTGTCGCCTTTGTCATGTCTCTGCAATTGAGCCCTTTTCCATCTCTGATAATGTTTGACTGTGGACCGAAACTAATGGCACCGAGCCTTCAGACCGGAATCCCTTAAAGTACTTCTCGCGGAAGCCTTGGTGGGCCGGCGTACGTGTATTTACGTACCGCTCTCCTCCAGGCCCAAAGGGTGGTGGGTATTCTTTATCAGAGGCTTTCGTAATCGTGATTAACTATGAAATGATGATGTGATGTATGTTTAACAATTCATACATCTGATTTGTGACGACGGCGCGACTTACCCTTCGCCCCCAAGACCCAAAATCCTGCACCGAGTTTGCAATGACCTCCATCCCCTCGCACAGCATGTCGTGGACATCTACTTCCGTATATTCATCTGTGACCATAGGAAGAAAGAATACCAGCCGGCCTGATGGCTTCAAGAGGTATCGAGCCAGTCTTACGAGGTCAAAGACAAGTTCTGACAGTTCGTATGGCTGAGTCGGAGGCACGTAGTCCAGTAAACTTCATGATAGCATTAGAATAAGAAGGTAGTCTCGTCTTCGCAGTGCTTACCCTTTCCTGTGTGCTTTTTCCAAGATGGGATCACGTTCTCTTAGTGCCCTCTTATCCGTTGATTTTCTTCCCAGACGTTTTGCACCTGCTCTCACACCGTCTATGCAACGAGACATCAGCATATGAACTAAATTAATCCTGTGAGAAACTCACAAGGGGGGTCGGTGATGATCGCATCGAAGAAGCTGCCGCATCGGAGAGGATTCCGGGAAACATCAAATGTGCAAAGGTCTACGATACGTTTATCAACGCCATATTGCTTTGCGGCACGCAAAATACCCGGCTCGCTTTCTGTCCCTTATATTCAAAATTGTATCTTAGTCACTAATGCGGATATAGTGCTTACCTGTTCCCTTTCCTCGCATTTGTCTTCCATCAATATCGGACCCGAAGACCAGCGCACCAAAGTGTGCAACAGTCTACTTCAAGAGCAAGTACGCTTCATGTCAGTAGTCAGTGCGCATATAAGGAGCCAAAGGACGTACGTAAGCCATACTCCCAGTTCCGATAAAAGGATCGTAGATAAGTTTCCCTGCCGATGCCTTTGAATTAGCAAGTCAGAAACAGCGTATGACGCTTTTGAAATTGAATGAAAATGTACAAGGGTTTGGTTTGCCATGAGAAGCGATATCTCGGCCTCCATACTGGTGTTTCCGAAGTACGAGCGCTTTTTCACGTCAAACTTCTTGACAAGAGAACGGGCATGTCCCTCCGAGACCTGGTTGAAGAAGTGAGATACTTAATGAAGGTGAACGACGAGACTGAAGGGACTCACCAACCTGCCGAAGTAAATTTGAGCGAAGTTTCCGTCGTCCTGGTCTTTGTCCCGTACCGTTCTGTTCCCTCTATCAGCATCTAAAACCACAATGCAAGAGTCGTTATCTCGAAAGTCATAATCCAATCTAAAATTACATACATTCCTCGAACACAGCTAAGTGAAGCTCGGGCTTCTTCAGGTCAATTTGACCTTTCAAGTTCATGAAATGAAATGACTCCACGACTTCCTTCACCCGTCGAAGAGGTATGCTATGGTTATAGCCCGAGACTGTGAATCGAAAGGAAGTGTCCTCAATGAAGCGGGACCAAAGGTGGACATTGGCAAGCGTTTGAGAATAAACATTTTCGTAGGACGTGCCCCGTGCGTAGTACTCATAAACCGCCCTGTGTGATTGTTTCAGTCCATAGACTCGCACCGAGGCAGTTGGCACACACTCACTTGACTAGAATACACCTTTCACATAGCATTTTTGCGTTATTCTCTTCATCGAGGTCTACAATCCAGAACGGACGTAAAGGACTCCAGTCTTCCGACGAGCCGTCCGGGAGTGAAGCAGGACCAGGTCTCGACACCCGAAAATTGTATATCTCTGCAACGGAAAGAAGCTCCGGCAGTCGAAATTCTGGGTGTGCTTGAGCAAAGTGGACGATGCATCGGATAGGCATCGTGATCGTTGGGAGGAAAATGCCGACGCGACACGAAAATATTTTATCAGCCACACTGGCAGTACTAGTCGCGTCTTTCTTCCTTTAGCACTGGCACGGCGCTTCCACACCTCAGCCTCAGGTCTCCTCGACCTCCCCCGTATTGTTCTTGTTCCACTTCCACCGATAAACGCCTTGAGTCTGTTCAATGTAATATACGTATCCACTAGGGAAACAGATGAAAGATGTCAGCATCTGAGCTTTACGCTATATTCTCGTCGGTTCTCGATCAACTTCACGTCGAACCCGGATCAAATACTTGCAAGTCATCGGTGTATCACAAGTATTGGAGCCTCGCCTGACTTGTATGCCTTAGTGTTAGATGATGACATTATTAAATTGGGCCATTTATTTTCAGAAAGCTTGCTCATTGCATCGCTGGACATAATAGATCGCGAAAAAGGTGAGCTGGCACGCCATTCCTCTGCAAAGCATGATGTTTGACCTCAGTATACCATGGAAAAGTCATTCATTTCAAGACATCATGGAGCCGATCGTTCTTTGAAGTCCAGGGCTCGACCACGACGTACCATGTCCAGCTTGATTTACCACCACTCATGCCCGTTTTCTGCAGCTGTCCAGCTTTTGCGTTTTCTGTCCTACTCTCAGAAGACCATCTTCTAGTGGGTCATCCTTGATTTTAGCGCCTCGATGAGACTGAAAGAACTCCAAACAAAAGTGCAAACATATCCTTGCTGTCAAACTTGCTGTTCGGCTCGGTCGATGTTACGAGAGAGATGTCACAGAGGATGACCTCCCGAGTCGATTGAGTCTTGTTTGTGGGAGCTAAACAGTTAGTCCTCATAAGTTGACAATACGGATCTGCCGTCAACCATGGACCATATGTCTATATGGCTCCGACTGTTTCCAATTGCACGCGTCTGGCGTGACAGCCATGTCCGAAAATCTCGATATCAATGCATCAACCACATTGGATGAATGACTCCGACTCGGGCTGTGCTCGAGCATCAACTTTTACATCTCTACTTTAAAAAAATCTCCTCGAAATGATTGGTTAGGTTCTTATCATCTTTAATCTTTAATGTGAGTAAATCAGACTGTTGGAATATATATTTTTGCGGTTAAAATAATTTCTGACTCAAGAAACGGCCTTCTAGCCCCAGTCTAGTTGTCTTGTGGTCTTCAACTGGGTGGACATAACAACGTCTACGCATGGATTGATGGACTGATGGACTGCTTCACTATTAATTAGTGAGGCACACAGCTCAAAGCGCATGGACGGTGATGTCTGACAATTGCAGCCATTCTCACGGAACAGCTTCTCAGGGCTGCGAGCCTGAGCGTGCATAGCGATTTGTCTTTTTTGCTCGAAGAACTGGCTCACTAATGCTTCTCGCGTACCCCGGCCTTTTAGCTAGCTCCCTAGAGCAGTCTTTGAGAGTGCCAGTGTCTACTCTTTTGGCCTAGTCCTTGCAAAAGACAAGCTATCGCCTCCCTAGAACCTTTCATTTGTCAAGAAATGAGTCCCCTGCTGATGTGTTGCGATCGGTAGTGAAGTCACTACCTGCCTGGAGAGTTTTGAGGACAACTCCTTCGATATGGCTAAGAATTGGTGGAAAATGGACAGAGTATAAAAGGGTCGAGTATTCGATGCATTTCTTTCTTCAGGTCATACCAAGAATACATCGCAACTGGTGGATTATCTCTTTCGTCCTACAAGCACTCAGCCATGTTCATTCGCGCCTTCATTGGTCTTCTGTTTGCCTCGACGGCATTAGCCGCCGTGACTTTGCCAACCAGAGACATTGATTCAAGGTCTGACCGACCTTTATCAACATGATTATCATACTGATTTTGCTCTAGTAACGTCGTACACTGCGCTACAAACCGAACCGAAGCGGAGAAGAATGCGGCATCGGAAGATTTCAAGTCAAGGTTGGCCAACATGGATAAAGCTGCTGCAGCTGGGCCATACACATTCACTGTCAACTTCCATATCATAAGCAAAGACAATACTGAGGCCGGTGGTAACCTTCCGTGAGTATTTCCCTCTATCACTGCTTCTCATGCGACTCATGGCTCTTTTATAGTGATTCTGCCGTGAAAAAGCAGATGCAAGTTCTCAATGACGGATTCAAGAAAATGGGCATCAGCTTTACGCTCAACAAGATCACCCGCACCGTCAATGCCCAGTACTTCAATTACGTGACAGATGGAAATCCATTGCAGACGCAGATGAAGAATCAGCTGCGTGAAGGTGACAACAAAGTTCTGAATATTTATACCGGATCCTTGCCTTTCCCGAGTCGACCAGGTAGAATTTTGCTCGGTTATGCGACGTTCCCAGACCAGTACCAGGGCAATCCAAAGGACGATGGCATTGTCCTTAACTATCTTAGCATCCCCGGTAGTTCAGTTTCTAACTCGAGGTTCGGTGATGGGAAGGTAAGCTTGACGATATGTCGAAAATCGACCATGTATTCAACGTATCTTGCAGACTCTTACGCATGAAGCTGGTCATTGGGTCGGTCTGTATCACGTTTTTGAAGCTACGTACAAGGTAACGACGCTGCGTTTGTGTACTCTTGCATTTCTAATTATCGAATTAGAACTCGAACGGCAACTGCTATGGATCTGGAGACGAGGTGGCCGACACGCCAATCCAATTTGAGATGACGGACAGCGTTTGTCCCAAGGACAACACCAAGGACTCCTGCCCCAAGGAACCAGGCTATGACAATATCCGTACGTTTACTTCGTTTATTTCTTTTCTTCTCTACTTAGAAAATTATTCATCTTAGACAATTTAATGGACTACTCCTCGCACGATTGCCAGACCTTGTTCACGGATGGCCAGAAGCAGCGCGCAGCCCAGCAAATCGCTGCTTACAGGAAGTGAAAGAGTTAAGCAGAGGCTACCAGTATTCTCCTCTCCCTCTTGGTAGAATTGGGATGGAACTTTATTACGGGAAGCTGAATTTCCACATAAATGGCCAGACCCTTCTTACTAGCTCTTGTTTCTTGATGTGGAAATGTATCCGGGTTGTGATAGCAATGACAGTCTCAATCCATGCATTTTTCAAGTTTTTCTGTGTAATCCATTTATAAGTAGGATGAAATCCCGGCGTGGACGTTATCCTCTCTCCTTCACAACTATGGAATTAGCTAAGAACGAGTCAGTCCATGACCATCCTGCGAATAATTGGTAGTGACTCAGCCCAAGAGCTTACCGCTCACTCCATAGAATAAGCTTCGGTCCCACTCAGCAACTCAAAAGATGATTCCGCCTTTGTTATTTTTCTTCCATATAACTTTGTGCACATAGATGATTGCTTGTTACTCGAAGAGTATAATGAAACTCACATTCTTGAACATATATTAAGACAAGCAATTCGTTTACTAGACGGATCGTACACTGAGCTACACCACGTATTTGTATAGCAATCTCAGGGACGATGTACCATGGCAATGCACAAGTTGACCCGGTAATGTTCATCCCGATGCTCTACGCTGATTTCAATAGTATAAAAATCGAAGATTCGTTGATCGATAATACTGTCATGATTATTCTTACGCCACTCATGACATTAATGACAACAAAAAGTAACAAGAAACATCTGAAGGGATACTGACTATCTACGCTTTACGGCTTTACTGGCAAAGCGTTCTCACCCTATGCTAAGACTGGGACGGATGCTCGCGGAACTTCTCAGGACCTATACGCGGCGATCTGCTGGAATGCGCGTTGCTTTTGGCCATTCGTGAATAAAGTCAGACAATTATCCGATGAGTAATCCATGAAATTGTCTAGATCCAAAATTTATTACAATAAGTATGTGAGAGTGTATGGAGTGAAAAAAAACCTTACGTATGTTATCAAAGCCTGGTTCCTTGGGACATGAGTTCTTGGTGTTGTCCTTGGGACAGACGCCATTCGTCTCCTCGTATTGAATTGGCGTGTCGGCCACCTCGTCACCATTTCCATAGCAATTTCCATTTAAGTTCTACTTCGGTAATTAGAGATAAAAAAAATACGCAAACGCGGCGTCGTTACCTTGTACGTGGCTTCAAAGACGTGGTAAAGGCCTAGCCAGTGACCCGCTTCATGCGTAAGAGTCTGTATATTGCGTCATTTGAACGTGTCGCTCCGACATGCCTTCAAACTTACTTTCCCATCACCAAGTGTAGAGACTGAGCTACCAGGGACCGTGCGATAATTGAGAACAATGCCATCGTCTTTTGGATTGCCCTGGTATTGATCTGGAAATGTCGCATAACCAAGCAAAATCTGACCCGGGTGACCCGGGAAAGGCAAGGATCCGGTATAAATGTTCAAAACTTTGTTGTCACCTTCGTGAAGTTGATTCTTCATCTGTGTCTGTAAAGGATTACCATCTGTCACCAAATTGAAGTACTGGGCATTGGTGGTACGGGTGATTTTGTTGAGTGTAAAGCTGATACCGATGTTTTTGTACCCGTCATTGAGAACTTGCATCTGCTTTTTCACGGCAGAATCACTATAAAAGAGCCATGAGTCGCATGAGAAGCAGTGATAGAGGACAATACTCACGGAAGGTTACCACCGGCCTCAGTATTGTCCTTGCTTATGATATGGAAGTTGACAGAAAATGTGTATGGTCCAGCTGCAGCGGCTTTATCCATGTTGGCCAACCTGGACTTGAAGTCTTCCGAGGCCACATTCTTTTCTGCTTCGGTTCGGTTCGTAGCGCAGTGCACGACGTTACTGGAGCAAAATCAGTATAATAATCATGGTGATAACTGTCGGTCGGACCTTGAATCAATGTCTCTGGTTGGCAAAGTCACGGCGGCCAATGCCGTCGAGGCAAACAGAAGACCAATGAAGGCGCGAATGAACATGGCTGAGTGCTTGTAAGATGAAAAAGTGATAAACCACCGGTTGCGATGTATCCTGGGTAGAGTCTGCTGGGAAAATAGGTAAGATAGTCATTCTTTTTAAACCCTGCACATCCTCGACACCGACCGGAAGTTATTGGAGAACATAGCGTGCAACTCTTCGCCAGACAGGTTCTGAGCTGTAAAATGACCCAACGTACATGATCTAGCTGGACGTTCTTGACAAATTAACGATTCTGGAGAGGAAATAAGTTGACATTTAGAGCGAACTTTCCGATCTGCTGGCATTCTACGGGAAGCGCACAACCAGTCCAGCGCAAGAATTTGGCCATTGGCGAAGCATTGTATGCATGAGTCTGTCCCGTAAAAATCGGTGAAAGATGTCAACGCCATTCACTTAACCTTCGAATCGTCTGTCAGACGTACGTCTTGCACCAAGCCTTTCCAGCGACACGATGATAATTATTTCCGTCCATTGTAAACGGCAACGAGAGTCCATTCAGGCTAATATTATTTCGTGAGCAAGTCATACGTGCTTGGAATCACATCCATCAAGTTTCTTCAAAAGAGGGCAGGCTGATCTTCAAAAAAGATTACTTCACATTTGGTCTCAGAGACAACAAGAACTCAACTAAGGGGTTACGCGCTCGTCGACGAGCTGGTATAAAGGCGGATAGCGTTCTAGCACAGTCTCAGCTGCATCCTTGCCAAGTAATTACAGGCCTACACAGTCCATAAGGCAATCCATGCTCTCGGGGAGAGGTAGTAAGTAGAAGCCGAAGGTGACTGCAGTGTCACTGTGTCAGTGGTAAACATAGTTCGTTCGACGTCAAGATCCTCCAAGTCCAGCGTCAGTACTAGCAATACAATACTGGATGAATAACGTACTTGTCTATATGGAAAAAAATAGACTTTGATTGGAAAGGATCAGCTTCCGCGGTATTTCAAAACATCGACAAAGCCATCATGATTTAGCAGATTTGACAGCGATAGTGTGTTTGCATTTAACCTTCCGTCTATCAGGCTCGACGACGGCGCTGAAACCCGAAACGCCATACTATAAGATGGTCGATCCAAACTCGAATAGGTGCTTGTATTCCAGCTGCGCGGATGCTGCGGTATATGAAGTGTCTCATTGCATGCAAGTACTGTGGTTAAGTTGAAAGCATTGACTCTCGGAGCAGCGACTTTGGGTTCTCCGATGACGTTGAGAAATCTATTCTCACGAATCTGCTGACGTAAGCGATGTCTTCTACTGTTTTCAAGGTCCACGGGAACACCACGTACACCTTTCTGCTTCAATCTTGATGTCCAATATTGAGCGGACAAGAAATCCGAGTGAAGTGCAGATATATCTCACGGGGGCCTTCTTTCCAAGGTGCTGAGAAAATGTAAGTACTCAATATCCTTCAAGAAGCAGGCGCTCACACTTCTCTCAGTTCGACGGCGTGGCATGCACGTAATACACCACTTGTAAATGGGTAGACTCCCGGCTTCTGACCATAGAGTGATTTGTAAAGCTTCAGCAAATGGAGTTCTGCATCGGTCCTAATTGGCTCCTGCGTCGCCTCTTCACTACTCAGAAGCCCTGCTTCGCTACATCTTGATCACCTTGATGCACTCGCTTCAAATGCGGCATTCAATCTATATGCAACAATTCCGTAAGTTCGCGAAAAACTTAATACTCCGTAGCAGCCAGAAAGAAACACATCTAAGATCCTCGGTCGTTTACAAATCCAGTTGGACAAATCGCGATGATCCGAATAATCCAGGTCTGGGTATATCAGCGCTGGATTTTTGCTCATCTGTGCTCGTTGTTTTCGACCGTCAATCATCATGCAGCCAAAACTAATCCCCTTGATGTCGAAATCAGAAAGCATCGGTGAGCACTATCTTGATAGTAGCGTCTTTCCGAACCTTCGCTTATCCATAAATATTCAGCTATAGCGACGTCAGACTCAAGCATACAGACGGCTTTGCTCTTACCAGACGTCCTTTCTTTGATCTTCTGGGAAGCAGTCACAACCTCGGACAGAGAGCCGTCTGCGACCGAAGCGCCTCTGAACGTGTCGCACACCTGTCATGCCTGGCGAGAAGCTGCACTCACCACTCGTCACCTGTGGACTCGCCTTACATTACAACGAGACGACAGCTTCGGGTTCGCAAAGCGTAGAGAGGCTTGGATCGAGCTCCTCAAACTATGGATCGAGCGCTCACATCGATCCATCATCAACTTTCATCTGCAAATCCCACTGTACTTCCGGTATGGTAACGATGCTGAGTCAAAAGCAGACCAACGGGCCGCGGAGATTCTTCTGGAGATTTTGGAACACGAACAATATCGCTGGGGCACGATGTGTCTTGAATTCGATAGATTTCACCCGAATGGTGCTTTCGCGGTTCTGTGGCGGGACTTGCGCCGCCTTTCCAAATTATCGTTGCTTCTCCCTTCCGAAAGCCTCGCATATGGCAGGCGCCGCATCGGCACCAGTGCTCAACCATTCTCTGTTTTAGACGCTCCAGTGTTTTTCTTCCCAGGGTACAGCGGATGTGGATTTTGTCCAAAGGCGCCCGCGCTGACTACGTTAGTAATCGACAACCTATGCGCTCACGATTATTTCTCGAGGGATCTCGTGGAGTTCCTAGAACATTGTCCAAATCTTCAGACGATGCATTTGACTACTGTCGGTTGGGGAGCATCTGAAGACAATGAGGACAACAGAAATACAGTTAAATTACCAACGGTTACACTTCCACGCCTCCATCATCTTAGTATCAATTTCGGAGATCGAGATGAGACACCTCTCCTGCTCTGTTTTCGGACGCCGGCTCTTAATGAGCTACAAATCGGAGTCGGGGAATTATACGGCGAGATCTTGGAACCAAACTATAGGCAGCTAATGAATAGGAACCTTATCCCCTTTGTGAAATTGTCACAGCCTCCGCTCACCAAATTACATATTCGGGATTTGACATCCCACGATGCTCAAACGGTTCGAACGCTGGCGCTTTTGCCATCTCTCGAGGAACTCCGTCTGGTTACCACTCTCATCTCCGAGGATTTTCTCTCCAGCTTTGTTGCGCCAACTGATGGAGACGGTATCGTCTGCTCTCGTCTTCGTCGCTTACGATTTACGGGGATCTATTGGGAGGATTGGATGGCCGACGGGTTCATCGATGCAATCGTGCCGCGGTTCAAGGCTGGGCTTGAAGAGGTTACACTTGAAATACAAGGGGACGTGAACGGAGCTCGGGAGAAGTTCATGAAAGATGATCGTGCGAGACAGTATCTGGCTGAAGGATCCCCAGGCCGGCTTGTTTTGGCGCCCTGGTTTACGAACAAAAATGAACTTTCTTTTACGTTGGATCGCCATGACTGGTGTTAATTCAATGACATAATCCTGACCTACCTTCTCTTTCTTTTTGAACGAAAAATCACTCGAGCGATTCTATTTACAGCCCCACTCCAAACAAACTATTTATACCAAAACCATCGCCTTTCACCGCTGTTTGCGAATATAATATGTTACTTCATTAGCAAAAAAGTACAGAACAGAGAAGGTATACCAGCAGTGAAATATCGATTCGAGCAAAAGGTGAAATTACAATGAGTAAACCAAAGCCCGAATTCCTAGTGGTAGCAACAAAAGACACATATTCATATGCTCCTACAATACCACACTCAGAACTACATGCATCATACTAAGCTCCCTAAAGCATAGTGACTGTTGCAAGACGCCCAACAAATCCTCATCGTTCCATATGTGAGTGTCGCTCCCCGGTTCCGCCAGCATACGCTCGCGTATCAACAACGCTACCGACTCCCGATTCTTTCAAAGATCGTGCCTATGTCAATGAGCTAAGCATGTGTTCTTAAAGCCCTTTAAGTGTATGTTTGCGCACTTGAAGAAAATAAACGGCCAGCGGCTTTTGCCTCTCTCCCCGTCCCCCCCCCCCCCCCCTTCTTTCGAGTTCTAACATTTCGCACGCTTTTCGATCTGCAAAGGATCTCAAGATGACTCGAATGTATCAAGACACATCGATGAGTACTACCATTACCATCATATTGCGAAATGCAGTTCCAATGGTAGGATCTAGCAAGAAATATTCGAAGGAGAACCACCCGCCATCGAATCATACACGATAGCATTTCTCCCCAATGTTAGCAACAGGAAAAATCACAAATATTGGTCACCCTTCGACGCGTCTTCACTTTCTGTAAACGGCAATCTGCTGAGCAGCGCGCTGCTTCTGACCATTTGTGAACAAGGTTAGACAAACATCTGATGAATAATCCATGTAGTTGTCTGAGACATTGAATTTATGAGCTAAAGCTTTACATTGAGAAGGAAGAAGAATAAAACTTACGGATGTTATCATAACCTGGTTGCTTGGGACAGGAATTCTTGGTATTGTCCTTGGGACAGACGCTTTCCGTTGCATCGTATTGAATAGGTGTGTCGTCTACCTCGTCTCCGGTTCCATAGCAATTGCCGTTTTTGTCCTAATGAAATTAGAAGTGCAAGGCACGCAAAGGAGAAAAACTTACCTTATGCGTGGCCTCGAAAACGTGGTAAAGACCGACCCAATGACCAGCTTCGTGCGTCAGCGTCTATAGATGATGCGTGATACATATATGTGCAGCTCCAAATAAGCGCTACACTCACCTTTCCTTGTCCCGAGTCAGAAACTGAGCTTCCGGGAATTGTTTTATAGTTGAGAACAATACCGTCATTCTTTGGGTTTTTTGTGTACTCGTCTGGGAACGTCGCATAGCCAAGCAATTCCTCTCCCGGCGTCTTCGAAGGCAGCGACACGGAGTAAATATTCAGAGCTTTATTATCCCCCTCACGCAATGCGTTTTTCATCAGCGTTTCCTGCCGATTGCCTTCCGCTACTGAGACGAAATAATTCTGATTGACCGTGCGGGTAGTTTTTTTGAGAGAAAACGTGATGCCCAGCGTTTTGAAACCGTCATTGAGGACCTGCATCTGCTTTGTCACGGCAGCATCGCTATAAAAGACGGGCAACGATCAGAGTATACGGTTCACTGTACAAGAAAGCTACATACGGAATATTGCCGCCTTTCTCCGTGTTGTCTTTGCTCACGATGTGGAAATTGACAGAGAAGGTGATTGGGCCAGCTGCTGCAGCCTTATCCATGTTGGCCAACCTCGACTTGAAATCTTCCGACGCCGCATTCTTTTCCGCTTCGGTTCGGTTCGTACCACAACGCGCAAAGTTACTGAAAAAATATCAGCGTATAAATGGAACCGTTACTAAGTAGTAGCACTCAGACAGACCTTGGTTCAATATCCCTGTTTGACAAAGCTACTGCGGCAAATGCCTCCGAGACAAAAAGAAGGCCAATGAAGAAGCGAATGAACATTGCCAGCTCAGAGTACGGGAAGTTCAATGGATATGGGATTTACTCGATATGAACTGGGAGAAAAGTGAACTATTCACCCACGTTTTTATAGTCCCAACGTACCCGAGTCAGGTTCAAATAAGACCCAGCGTGCACTTATTCCTCAGGCGGCTGCCAGCTACCCCAAATCGCAGACTACAAAATCAGTCTGTCAGAAGTTGAAACATAGTAGGCTCTAAAAGTCAAATAGCTCGTTTTTTGAAACATACCCGCCGCAAGTACATGTGCTGGCATTTTTAAGAAAGCGCATCATCAAGCTAGTGTGGATTGAACGAGCAAGTGAAAGACACTGCACAACCGCTTCTAGAGAGACAGCGACTCTATGCACAGTCTTTGTGGCGTTGTTTTGTTAGAGCTGATAAAGGAAGCCAACGTGTTGACTTAAAAAGGGCCTTCAAGTCATCCGTTAAACTACCGGTCAAACAGCGTAAGTCACTGGCACCGGCACAGATATGTTTCCTCCCCTAAAATGCAATACTTTGGAGAGGAAAATGCATCGAAGCGACAAAATTATCCTTGAGAGAGCAATATTCAAAAGCTGTCAGGTGAGACAATGCATGAACCGCCAAAGTAGAATGACTCACATCCAAAACCAGAGGTAACAAGCGACTGCCCAGCCGTTATCAAATCACGGGCTCGTTGTCAAAGATATAGGCGCGAGAGCACAGTTTCGTCTAATAGAGTTATTTAAGTCCAGTTTCAGACTACCATGAATCGTAGCGACTCGCAGGAATGAACACATCACATGGCCTTGAGGCGACGACTCCGATGCAGGAAAGGAACTGACCGTGACTACAGCGGTAGACCAGTGTCAGTGTCGGCAGCTTGCCAATAGTGTACACCACAGTTGTACTAGCTAGGTAGGTATTCGCCCCCCGGAGATGAAGCTTCATCTACACAAAAGAAATATTTGTAGCATCACTCCCACTTTATTGACCAAACTGATCGACGTGTCTGGCGACAACGGTGTGAGTTTGCTCTGCTCTACGATCTCCATTCGTTCAGAATCAATGAGGCGCACAGATAGAACCGCTACAAGATGTTGAACACACGAAAAAAAAGGGTAGGGGATTTGGCTGGAGGCGCTTGTATGTTACGAGAGAAAGAATGAAGTATCCACTCGTACGTAAGTGTTCAAAGCGTAGACTCATTGCGAAAGGAAAGCGCCCTCAGCGGATTTCGACGGAAAACCTATTTTAGGAAGTTCGTTCGCAGGAAGAGATGATCTTGCTTACGTAACAGAGTACTTTCACCTCTCAACAAGTCAAAATTCAGATCACCTTTTGCCGCTCTCCCTCCAAACATCATGATCGTATACGTCCAACCTGCAGAGATCGAACAGCTATAAAACCTAATGCAAGGATAGGCTCTTTGAGATACTGGCGATGAAAGAGGTGCTGGCGGTCCAGGTGCCTTCTTGTCAAGACGTTGAGAAGGTGCGGGCATTGAGCTTCGTCTTTCAAGAAGCATGACACTCACACTTCTTACAATTCAAAGACGTATCGTGCACGTAAGCCAACACTTCTAAATGGGTGAAGGCGGGCAGAACACTCGCGAGAGACTGGTAGATTGAGCTCTACGCTTATCAGCCCTGTGTCACTTTACAACTTCCGTAGGGCCAGCGAAGTAACACATCTTCTCAATGTCCTTGCTTCTTCTATAGAAGCGGTATCCAACCCCGGGCCGTAGATAACAACGTGAACTGTATGTTCCAAATGGTTGTCGTAAGAGGCTCACATTAAACTCTACGGTCCTTTAGAAACTCCGTTGGACAATTCGCAATGATCCGAAGGGTTTAGCCATGGATACTTCAACGCTGGATTTCAGCACCTCATGCGTTCGTAGCTTGTGACCATCCGTCATCATGTATCCCAAAGCAATACCCCTATTGTCAGTGACAAAAGGTGCTGGTGAGTGCGATCTTACGAATGGCTCTATGGTACTCAACTTATGCTAAAATGTTCAGCTGTAGCGACGTCAGACTCGAGCATACAGACGGCTTTGCTCCTCCCAGACGTCCTTTCTTTGATCTTCTGGGAAGCAGTCACAATATCGGAAAGAGAGCCGTCTGTAAGTGAAGCGCCTCTGAACGTGTCGCACACCTGTCATGTCTGGAGAGAAGTTGCAATCACCACTCGTCACCTGTGGACTCGCCTTACGTTACAACGAGACGACAGCTTTGGGTTCGCAAAGCGTAGAGAGGCTTGGATCGAGCTCCTCAAACTATGGATCGAGCGCTCACATCGATCCATCATCAATTTCCGTCTGCAAATCCCACTGTACTTCCGGTATGGTAACGATGCTGAGTCAAAAGCAGACCAGCGGGCCGCGGAGATTCTTCTGGAGATCTTGGAACACGAACAGTATCGCTGGGGTACGATGTGTCTCGAATTTGATAATTTCCAACCATACGGAGCTTTCGCGGTTCTGTGGCGGGACCTGCGTCACCTCTCCAAATTATCGTTGCTTCTCCCGCCTGGGATCCTTGCTCATGGCAGACGCCGCATCGGTGTCAATACGCAATCATTCTCTGCCCTGGACACCCCTCTATTTTTCTTCTCTGGGTACAATGATTACGGATTCTGTCCAAGGGCACCCGCGCTGACTACGTTGGCATTCGATGGCTTGTGTGCGCGCGACTATTGTTCGAGAGATCTCGTAGAGTTCCTAGAACATTGTCCAAATCTTCAGACAATGTTTCTGACCACCGCTGGCGGAAGATCCAATGCCAATTATAATAGTGGAGATACTTTCACGCAACCGACAATCACTCTTCCGCGTCTACGCCGCTTCAGTATCAACTTTGGAGATATGGATGAGACAGCTCTCCTGCTATGTTTCCGAACGCCCGCGCTTGACGAGCTTCAGGTTGGAGTTGGGGAATCGTACGATAAGACCACAAATCCGAGCCCTAGGCAGTTCGTGAACAGGAACGTTATTCCGTTCGTGGAATTATCGCATCCTCCCCTCACCAAACTACATATCCGGGACGTAAATCCCCACGAAGCACAATACGTGCAAATGCTGGCATCCTTGACATCCCTCGAGGAACTGTGCTTAATTACAAACTTCGCCTCCAAGGATTTTTTCATCAGCGTGATGGATTCGTTCAAGCTGAACGAAGGTGTCATAGCCTGCCCTCGCCTTCGTCGCCTGCGACTGTCGAGAGTATGTTGGGAGGATTGGATGGCCGGCGGGTTCATCGATGCAATCGTGCCACGGCTCAAGGCTGGGCTCGAGGAAGTTACACTTGAAATACAGGGGGACGTGGATGGAGCTCGGGAGAAGTTCATGAAAGATGATCGTACGAGACAGTGGCTGGTTGAGGGCTCCCCAGGCCGGCTTGCTTTGGTTCCTTGGTCTGCGGCCAAAAATGAACTTTCTTTTACGTTGGATCGCCATGACTGGTGCTGAACCAATGACAGAACTCCGCTTTGCATGCCGTTTTTTTCTTTCTCCTTCAAAGAAATGTACGAATCATCCAAGCTTTCTGTTTACTGCCACACTCCAAATAAAAGACTTAAACAAAACCCGTATCCTTCATCGTTGTTGGTGGATGTAATATTCTATTCCATTAGCAAGTAGAGTTACATCAGCAGCGAAATATCATCTCGAGCAAAAGTTCCGGTGAGATCGAGTAAACTAAAGCTGAAGTTCCGTAGCATCAGCACCACAGAGCACGCATCGACACCCACTCATCCGTGACAAACACATCCTAAGCTCTCTTAAGCACAGTAAGCTGTCCAAGTTGTCCAACAGCTCCCCGTCGTCTCGGGTGCGAGTACCAACTGAATCTTCATCTCCTCTGCCACCATCTTGCGTCCCAGCAACGACACCAAATCCCGATTTTTTTTCCAAAAATAAAGTCGTGGTCGCTTTGATGAACCAAGTACGTTCGAACCTTCTTTTGGAAGCATGCTTGCACGCTTGCAGGCAATTAGTGGGCAGCACTCTGCACTGCTTTCCTACTAGCAATGCACACCTTTCAATTTCCAAACGGTTCCAAGATGACTTGGACGCATATGATATAGCGATGGATGCTATCATTATTAACACATCGACAGCAACACTTCCGAGGGCAAGAAATTACAAGGGAGATGCTAGGGAGAACTAAGTGATTATAATTCACGCGTAGCAGCAATTTCTCCCGCTTCAAGAAATAGGACAAACGTTAGACATACCCTCCGATACCTCTTTACTTCTTCCTGTAAGAGGCGATCTGTTTCGCCGCACGATCCTTCTGACCATTCGTAAACAAGGTCATACAATCATCTGATGAATAATCCATGTAGTTGTCTGAAATGAAGAGTTGTTATGGTAGGCGTCTTAGGTATAGTGAGAGTGAAGCTCACGGATGTTATCAAAGTCTGGTTCTTTGGGGCAAGAGTCCTTGGTATTGTCCTTGGGACAGTCGCCGTCCGTCATTTCGTATTGGATTGGCGTGTCGTCGACCTCGTCTCCAGATCCATAACAGTTTCCGGTCGCATTCTGGTTAAATATTAGAGGCATATAGACACATAATGTACGATGTACTCACTTTTTTTGTGAACTCGAAAACGTGATAAAGACCGACCCAGTGACCGACTTCATGCGTAAGAGTCTGTATCATACGTTATATGCAAATTTGGCCTTCCGAATGTTATTCGTCTTACCTTCCCTTCCCCGAATATCGGATCAGAGACAGAAGTTCCAGGGATCGTAGTGTAGCTTATAATGACACCATCTTCTTGCTTTTTCCATGATCTGTACTCGTCTGGGAACGTCGCGTAACCAAGATTACTCCCACCTTGTAGGGACACGGAGTACACATTCAGAACTGTGTTGTTCCCATCGTATAGCCGATTTTTCATCTGCTTTTCTTGAGGAGTGCCTAACGCTACGGCCTTGAAAAAATATGGGCTGGAAAATTTACGAGGATTCCCCAGCAAGGAAAACTGGATGCTCATGTTTTTAAACCCATCATTGAGAACTTGCATCTGCTTCTTCACTGCGGCGTCGCTGTAAAAAAAGAAAAAAAAAAGTATGACCACATTAGTAGAGCAAAGTAAGTGGAGACGAATTCTTACGGAAGGTAACCACCACTCTCGGTTTTGTTTGCATATACGACATGGAAAACGACAGGGAAGGTGACAGGTTCAACCGCCGCGGCGACGTCTAGATTAGCCAGCCTGGACTTGAAATCGTCCGAAGCAGCATTCTTTTCTTCCTCTGTACGATTTGTACCACAACGTAGGATGTGGCTAGAAATGAATTAATACCATAGTGAATAACTTGAAGATGGTAAAGCTTAGGCAAACCTTGGTCCGGTAGTCTTGCTGGACGAGCCTACGGCGCCCAATACTGTCGAAACAAAGAGAAGACCAATGAAAGATCGGAAGAACATGATTTAGAAAGGGTAAGTCACTGGATGCTTTTCGCACTCGGTATAACCTGAGGGGGAGAGCGGATCAAGAACTCACCCTTTTTGTAATTTCCATGAACCCCCCTGGTTCAAGAGTCGGGTATATCAAAAAAAAACCCAGTGATCTGTATTAATAGAATGGCTGCTTAGCCATTCGGACTTCCAGATTACAGAGTCAAATAGGACATAGTCTGGCAAATGACTGACTTTAGAGTGTTAAATAGTCCAGCATTAGGAGTGCACCTGTTGCGAGTAGCTTTGCTGGCACCATGAAAAGTTCATCCGCGGGTTAGCACATTGAGAATGAGCATGGGTGAAACTGATCACCTAGTCATAGAGAAGATATCGATGTCAGCACGGTCTTGGCGATGTTGCCCTGTTCAAAATCGGTGGTGTTGGCATCTTGCAACAACTTTAAAACCTTCTCAAGTCGTCCGTTGAACTAGTGGTCAAGCAAACCGAGCCAGCTGTACGAACGCAAAGCTATTTCCTTCCCTTGTAAGCAGTACGTTGAAACCAGCCGGTTTGTTGAAATGACCGCTAGGTCGCTTATCAAAACGCAAAAGCTTCAAAACCGAGACACCATCGGGATGCCATAAATTCATCAGCAGACGCTCCTACAAGTGCGTTCAAGAGGGCATCGTATGTTGAGTGGGGCCGGTACTTACAAACATCTCGCAGTAGATCTTCGTCCGCCATAGGTTTTGGACCTCACATGTCCTCCTCAAGAAGATCTGGTTGCGGCGCATGTCACATTCCCATCGCCTAAAACCAGTCTGCCAGTGCACAAACAAGAAGCGGCGGGGTCATATCATCAGCTAAAAAGAGTTTTAGTGCCCAGCGGCATAGTAATTTTTTCAAGATAGTTTGAGAACTCGTCTTGGACAGGAGCTGAAGGTGCTTACAGTAGTACGAGCTCTGGGCAGCGCGTAAACATGGACGTTATTCCATTCGTGAAGTTATCGTAGCCACCGCTCACCAAACTACATATCCGGGACCTAAGTTCCCACGGCCTCAGAAGCACAATCCATGCAAATGCTGGCGTCCTTGACCAACCTTCGAGTTGAGGAACCGTGGCTGCGCTTAGTTACAAACTTCATCTTCCACCTCCAAGGATTTCTTCATCAGCATGGTCGACTCCTTAATCAAAGGTAGCATGGCGCGCCCTCACCAGGTCACCTTCGTCCGAGTCGCCTGCGATTGGCAAGAGCCTGAGTCTGTTGGGAGTTGGATCGCCGGCGCGTTTGTCGAAGCACTTATAATGCGGTTCAGGGCTGGACTTGAAGGCTCGGAGTTCATGCTTGAGGTGAAAGAATGCATAGATCGAGTTATAGAGAATTTCACGAAAGATGATCGTGCGAGACTGTTTAGATGAAGGATCCTCAGGCCGACTTGCATTGGCGCCCTGGTCTACGCAATTCAACTGGAAGCGCATCACAACTTGAAGTGGATTACAATTGCGGGAACCAACATCCATAGCCACTGTTTGTAAATGTAAAACCGAATGTCATTAGCAAGAAATAGGGTAAGAAGGTATACAGTAATTTTTTTCTGAGCGAGCGTTCCGATTATAATTAGTAAACTAAAGCCCGAATCCCAAGAAGTGAAGGACAGACGTTCACATAGCTCTTCAATAACCCACTTAATCTCGCATTTCCCACAAATTTCATCTCAAGCTCCCCGACGCACGGCAATTTCTCCAAAATGCCCAACAGTTCCTCATCATCCCGAACGTGAGTATCGATCCTCGCCTCCGTCACCGACGGTGTGCCCTCCAACAACGCTACCAAGTCCCGATTTATCGTGTCCTTCTCTTCGTTCGTCTCCTCTGACGATACACTCAAGGTTTTCAGCTCTGGTGCGCGAATATGCGCCAGCAAGCTCGAGAACCAGTATTCCCGACAATGATACGAGAGACTCCGAAGACGTGGGAGGCGGGCAACGGGCTGCCCTTCTTCGTGGTCCGCCCACTGGTTCGACCCCGTCTCGAACGCCACTGAGAGCGTTTCTATATTCGGTGCGTGTCGTAGCAGAGCAACCATAGCGTGCCGAGAAGGGCGAGGGTTCTCCCGACTGCTGAGAACGAGTTCCGTCAAATTCGGAGCGATGGGTGCCGTGGCTTTTTCTCTTGGGTCCAAGGCGGTGTGTAAATTCGAGTCTGGGCCGTTGAGGAAGGGGAGGACGATGACGGGCGGGTACTCGACGAAAATCTCCTCGTTGGCGCCGAAGAGGAGACGGCCGTGGAAGTTGGCCAGGTTCATGGAGAGGCGACGGAGGCGAGGTAGGGAGGTCAAGTGCAGCTGCTCGAAATCCTCATGTAATTGGATACCCCTAATCGAGAGTGCTACTTCGGCCCAGCGTGTTTGTGCGCTTACGAGCAACGCGAGGAGCGTCTCAATGTTCCTGCACGACGTCCGACCCAGACCATGATAGAACACCGTCACGTCGCAGACCAAGTCCTGATTTCCGGACCTCTGGAGCCAAAGAGGCAAGTACCGCACCCAGTCGTTCGTAGAGTCCTTGCGCGTGAAGTAGTCGGAACGATTGTTGAGCTGTATGCGGTTCCATAGTCGAGAATGAGTGAGAGCAATTTCGCGCCAGGCTCGGCACGTTTGGGAGATGTTGAGGGGTGCCTGCCTCGTCGACGGGCCCGCAGACGGATCACATTGGAGGCTGTCCAACACAGCGTGCTCGAAGACGTTCGAGAGCACGTCGGAGAGTGAAAGGGCGAGCAGAAGGCAGGGCGAGGTCGTCATTGTCCGTCCGTAAAGACAAAGCAGTGAGTGGATGAGCGCAAAAGATAACGAATAAGAATAAACAGCAAGCAGGATGTATCCTGGGTTGGGGGCCCAAAAAATGTGAGACGGGAATAAGAGCTTTTGCGGCCAGGTGAGACGTCGGATGTCTGCGGCCGACCTCCTCCCCAATCAGCCTTTCTTCCGTCTAGTTCCCCCGTTCCCAGAGGCGAGGGGTCCGTCTCGCTTGCGCAAAGGCCAAGACTTTTCGCGTTGATAGGAGGAAGTATCGAAATCAATGCAGCCGTTGTCTTGCCGAGCCACTTCCTTTCTTACAGCACATCACAAGAGGAGAAAGAAACTTATCGACAACGTTTTCCTCCTGTTCATTTGTAGAAGATTTGTAGTTTTGTGAGGTCTAGAGTGGGCTTTTTGCTTCCGGTTCGAGCGCATGTCTCTCACGCAGGCTTCATCCGTGCGTATCCTTTCCTGTATGGGTCGTCTTGCTGCCTGCCTTCGTTACGGACCCGGAAGCACTTCATATCGCCCAGAAGATCAGTCTATAGATTTGTGGTGTCCTTCATATCCGATGCGATGGATAGGTGGATCTTGAAGCGGGAAGGAGCTTGAAGAAGGTGGTGGTGGTGGATGAAGGTTGAGGGTATGTGGCTAAACGGCGTATCGGAGCGATCGCCTACCAGTGTGAATTGACCACAGCAGCCTCAGGCTCAGGCTGAGCCTCTACCGCCGCAGTATCCGCAATGGTCCAATTTAGCGCCCCCATGCAAGCTTCGCGTGCAGAACGCAGCGACAAACAAGATATTCGCAACGACTAGAACATCGTAACAGTTTCACGGTGTTCTTAAAAATGAGAAAGAAAAAACAGATTTGATGCGGAATATGAAGATTCGACAGAGTCTACAAGTAGAGTAGCAACTGGCAAGTCAAAGCAACAAAAAAATGTCCAGATGGTATCAATTAGAACATTCGAGTCCACTATGCAAATACTGTAAGCAGTTCATGACAAGATGTCAGCCCCAATCAAACACATATCCTCGCACTCCCTTCATCCGTCCACGTCTTCCCCAATGCCAGGAACAGACTCAGCACCATCACGATCGCGCCGAACACAACACATATTAGAGCCGGTAGCTTTGGACGAGTAGTGAGAGGGAGGTTAGAGGGGAGGAGCTTGAGGTAGCATGCAGCGGGGAAGATGAAGGCTAAGGCGGTGGCAGAGACGCCGCCAGTGATTTCGAGCATGACACCCAGGTCACATGTGATTAGGGAAACTGTAAAATCGATGCGGTTTAGCGGTGTCAGACCTCTGAATGAAACATAGCTCACTGAACATGGCGGAAAAGATGATAGAGGTGGTGAAAAGGAGATGTCGTTGAGGGTTGAACGCCTCGTGTGGAAAGAAGTATTGCTCGATGACTTCGCGGCAGACGAACAACTCGAGCGGCAACGTCGTGAACATGTTTAACCCGAAGCAGAAACGCGCAATGTTTATTAACGTGTCGTCCTAACAAGATTGAAGCCTGGTCAATTACGTTTCTCGACGACTATATAAAAATGGCTCACCGATGAGAAATTATTCAAGATGTTTCCCTGCGTTTTATCCGTGAAGACCAAGAACGCAGATATCGCAAGCGTACAGCAAGCGACCAATGATATCAGCGTCGAGATATGTGTCACAGTCGCAAATCGATCCAGAGTCGGGGTCCGTAGGCTCCCATAAATCAACAGCGAATTATGATGGCAGACGAAAGCGAAGCTTATGACGCCGATAGCCTGGAACACTCCCGATTCAATGAACGAGAACCGCTTCGCGGGATCTCCCTTGAGCTCGGGAGCAGCATGCGGACCTTCGATTAAGACAGAGGTGACGATGATGAGCATTCCGATAAGTGCAAGGCCACTTGCTCGCGAGAGCTTGTGAATATCCCGATACAATGACAACGGATACGAGATACACAGCGTACACAACGCAATGACAAACTGGCGGTTCGTCAAGAGCGATAGTACAGGGATGTCTTTTAGGCTGGGAAAGGCAGAGCGGATAACATGAGGTATGGTATCACCAATGATGATACCGAACGCACACATCCCTCCAAAGGCGAAGGCGAACTGGAAGAACGAGACGGCGGCACGGCCGCTGGCACCGAAGCAGTGGTTCATTATTTCAATGTACGAAGATCGACCGGAGAGTTTTGCGTTGATTACGATGAGGCGAATCGTCCAATCTGTTACGGCACAGAGGACGAGAAGAAGGAATAGGCCGGTAAAGAAACCAGCCTGGCTAATTGCATAAGGAAGGCCTTGATAGATGCTTTAGAACGGCCTCGTCACCGGAGGAGTCAAATGTAAATACCTATTATACCTAGAGTTCATTCTTTCAGCTGCGAATGAAAATAATTGATACTTTGAAATGTTGCTCACCCGCTCCTAGAATTGAGTTGGCCATATTTGCAACCGAGTCTAACATGTTCCCTCCTGACGTCCGCTTCGCAGCGAGCTCCTCCAGGCCCATGTAACCCTCCTCAGCCACATTGACGCCGTTAGTTGACATAGGATATTCTAAGCTCTGCCTGGCGGTAGAGTTGTCGACAAGCCCGACAAGCAGCGGCATACTCTGCTCGCCGTTCCGTCTCCGGGCATTTGGACGGATGGATTCATGGTGTAGCTGTGAGATGGCAGAGTCGTCGAGGTCATCCGTGTCTAGTTCAAATTCTGCAACGTATCATGAGAGTACTGTAGATAAGCGAGCTACTCTACTACGCACCTGCTTCTCGGCTGGCCATGGTCGACCGTAACGGCGGTCCAATGACCCTCACTTCCTCCTCAAAGTGCACCGACCGACCTCCTCTCGCTGGTCGCCTGTCATGGTCACCTCCATCAACTCCTAGAGCGCTTTCCTCCTCGCCTCCTTCGTCTTCCGCAGAGAACAAGACGTTATCCCTGTCGTCGTCGTTTAATAGGGGCTGACGTGTATGTTCATCCCCGCCTGTTCGTTTTGGCTGTCTCCCGGCGATGTTGAACATGATGAAACGCCGGGCAATTCGTTGTTGATTTTTGTCGACAGTCTTCCTTCATGTAACGCACAGAATTATGGTAAAGACACAACGAGGCTCATGGCTGTTAGGATGTAAAGTTACACGTATCCAGTTCGTCGCAGCGCGTGTTGGGCCGCCGTTGATCATGATGACCGTGTGAGAGACGCGCCGGCGACGAACGCGCCCTCCCGGTATCCCGCTCTTGTCCTCCCTCTCGCTGAGTTTGACCGTCTTTATCGGGACATTGGGGATGTCCCCGAGATTAAAAAACCAAGTTTCACTGTCTCTTGAGTGTCTGATTTCTTGATCTTAGACTACGATCATCAACACCATGACCTCTGCGAGTTCAAAGATCGTCGAGCCTACCGTGGTGTCGGCGTCTGGCAAGGTTCTGTTAGCAGGAGGATACCTAGTCCTTGACCAGAAATACTCGGGAGTCGTTGTATCGACATCGTCCAGGTTCTATACGGCCATAGAGACTTTGGCGAAAGGGAAACCTGATGTGATCAGTGTCCGATCACCTCAGTTCGAGGACGCGGTCTGGGAGTATACTGTTAACGTCGAGGGCGATGAAGTCGTAGTCATGCAGAAAGAAGGGTGAGTAGCTACTTCCAATCTTCATACCTAATCTTTAATGTGCTGATACTCCGATATGGTACAGAACAGCGAAGAACAAATTCGTGTTCATCGCGTTACAGCTTACTTTGAGACTGATCAGAGAAGTGAAAGGTGCTACCCACCTGAAGGATAGTCTAGCAAGCGGCCTCGACATCGTGATCGTTGGTGGCAATGATTTCTACTCCCAACGAGCCAAAGTAAGCGCCATCGTTTTATTATCATTCTTCGTGATCCTTGACATTATGTCCCAGCTCGCCGAGCTAGGGCTCAAACCTCGCATATCCTCACTCGCCCAGGTACCTCCCTTCACAAATACCGATACTACACTCTCTAAGGTCCACAAAACCGGTCTAGGATCTTCTGCAGCCCTCACTACGTCCCTTGTCGGCGCTCTGCTCCTCCATTTCAACGCAGTTTCAACTGTTTCCCCGTCTTCATCGTCTTCCGACGCCCAACTCATCCACGCAGCATCCCAGGCAGCCCATTGCATCGCTCAGGGAAAAGTTGGGAGCGGATTCGACGTAGCAGCGGCAGTATTTGGGAGTCAGCGATATACGAGGTTCAACTCGGAGGTCCTAACGCCTTTGATGTCGGAAGAAGGCGCAAAGGTTCCGTTGTTACCTGTGTTGAATCCGACGAACAAGGCGTGGGACCATAAAGTCGAGCCGTTCCAGCTTCCGCCTGGAATACATCTTATGCTCGCGGATGTGGATGCTGGGAGCGATACGCCATCGCTGGTCGGAAAAGTTTTGAAATGGCACAAGGGGGCGGGAGCCGAAGGTGAGTATATGCCTCTATCTAAAACGTCGAAGTAGATGCTGATACCGATACTACATGGAGCTGTCGATCTATGGGATGCACTGGACGCTTCAAACGAACGTTTCGCGCGTGCGCTCATGCATCTTTCGGGGCTCTACGACGAATTCGAAGAGCTCTATAACAGTACCCTCGAGCGTTTCTCCCATATTCCTGCAACCGAGTGGAAGGTTCTTGACGCAGTTAGCGCGACGATCTACGACGTGCATAAATATGCAGAGGACATTCGCGCAAAGATGCGCGATATGGGTTCTCATGCCGGCGTGCCTATCGAGCCTCCCGAACAGACAGCTCTTCTAGATGCTTGTCTTTCCCAGGCCGGCGTTATCGCGGGTGGGGTACCAGGAGGTAAGTTCGCTGCATGTTGTCGATTTCCGTAGTGATTAATCTTCATACTATTCTACTAGCTGGAGGATACGACGCTGTCTGGGTCTTCGTTCTTGACCCGTGTACTAAAGATAAAGAAACACCTCTCCAGCGGGTGGAGAGCGTTTGGGAAAAGTGGAAGGCGCTCGATGTATCTCCACTACAGGCTTCTGAGAGCCACGAGAAAGGGTTAAAGAGTGAAAGAGTTGTAGGGGTCCCAGGCCTTCGCGAAGCAATGCTGGGGGTGAATGCGTGAATGGACATATAGCGGACCTCGTTTTGTGCATATATCAGTATATGGGAGAGGACAATATGGGTTCGTCGCAACCATTTCGAACTTTTTGATCACGATTTTGACTTCACACGTAGACATAAACGATTGATTTTTTGCCTTATATGTATCAATGAGATGGTTGTATATGGAACAGGAACCCAAAGGACAATTTCTATTCCGTTTTTCTGCGTTTTCATCCTGCTTAATGTCATTGACCGATTCATTGCGAGCAGATGACCAGCAGCGCATAGTATATATTTTTCCTGCTTCGAATACCATTGATGAGACGAAATCCATCACCGATCACGACTTTGCATTGGGAAAGCGCAAAGCCACTTCATGCAAATCATGCAAACGTCGACTACGATTAAGTTTGCCCTTACGGGTAGCCCTTTAGAGCATTTACGTCGCGGATTGTTCAAGGCGCCCAGTCTGCAACGACTCCCTTTCCATTTGCGACCCCATACTTCTTTCGCTCACAGCATGGACGCAAGCAACATCACTCACTCGGCAGACAACAGCGACTCGGGAAGACAAAGTGCTGTAGCGGCAGTAGAGGGATGGATTAATGACAACTTGGAGCAAGATCGTGCCTTACTTCAACGAATAGAGCAACAACAAACTGAGCAACCAGGCGACTTCTATAGAGGGGCCTGGGTACATGCTATGACGAGGACCATAGATTTAAAGGCCTTGGACGACAACTCCTTTTTTCAAGACGTGGATAAAGCTGGTGTTCCTGCCTCGCAGCGGGCCGGATATCGTGTTCAGGTGCATTCACACATCTTCGACTTGAACCGACGTTTTCTTCAGAATTTCTACGATTACTATAAGAATGCAGAGGACGACGAGGGGAAAGTGCTGAATAGAGGCAAAAACGCGAGTGCTCGGAAGAGAGTCCGTAAGTTTTTTGACCAAGCAAGGGAAGCTGTCTGCACCGCTGTATACTTCGCTGTAACTCACTCTGGGTGGGCTAGAAAATACAACTGGAAAGGGGACAAAGCCGCGACGCAGGATCTTGCACGAAAGCTCTTGGACCTCAACGAGGCTTCTCACGAAGCCGTCAGCGCCCTCGACGAGTTCATCAAACCTCACATTCGCAGGGACTTCGGCTTGTTGCTGTCACCGGCTGTGGACCTTTGCGAATCAATTACGGAGCTCAAAGTCAAATGGAATGATCTGGCCAGCATGGAAGAGGCGTTCAATAAGACGGCGCTATTCCATAACATCACTGTCGGTATGGGCGACAAGAGGATAGGTCGTGCGAAGTCCGGTCCGACGAACGATGACGAGGACGATCCTGGCAGAGTCCTGAAACAATGGGCGAATCCAGCGTGCGCCCCTGGAGGGTCTAGATCAAAGAAAGGTGGTAGTAGTAAGAAGAGAAAGGCAGATGACATGGGGCCCGACTACGAGCAACCTGAAGAAAAGCGTTAGACGTGCCGGTTGGAGCATTTCTCTTTCATTCACAAATTTGCTCATACGATTTACACAAAAACACAGTTGCTTGATCATGAAAAGGCATGCACGTCTCGTAGCGACCAACATGGTATACTTCCTTTACTTCAAATTTCCGTTCACATACGAAAAATTTATTATACCAGAAACCTCCACACCCATTTGCTTCCAGCTCTCGAAGTTCCTAGTAACACATAATAGAGTATTAACGGCATCAATTCTCCCACTTTTGTACATTTAAGCCGGCTACAGTAACTGTCATATCCTGATTCCGTCTGTGCGCCGTACCCCAGAGCCAGACTCAGGATTGAAGTGAAGGACATTGATAACTTACTCAAGAAAGACTGAGTCATTTCGGTCTCCGCTGCGAACCGAAAGCAAATACATGAGCCTGATACTTACAAATCCACTCCGCATCCACCCGGGAAATATCTTCAGCACATTCACTCGAAGACAGAAATCCACGGATGCTCGTGTGAGCTGCAAGTCGCCTGAGGCCAATCTATCCATCAAAATATAACCACGTGGCAGTCATTTAACTGCATATATATAAAGAAGCAAACTGAGAGAATTCACATACCTTATCTTCTCTATTACTACCTCCTCATCACCAAAAGATGCATCTCCAGCCTCCAGAAAACATTGATCGAAGGTATCTCACCTCGGCCGATGGGACGAAAATATATGCCGACGCGGTTGGGAATCCATCCAATCCATCCCTCATTTTCACACATGGATTCAGTAGCTGTGCTGAAATATTCAACGACATTTTCTCCGAATCAAAGTTTTCAGAAAGGTATTACCTGGTAAGTTTGGTGGACAGTGTTGAAAAAGAATGTGACGATTGATCGTTGATATGGCACTGCAGGTTCGCTACGATTCTCGAGGATTTGGTAGATCTGGTAGACCGGAGGATCATTCTTCAAAGAAATACGCTGAGGATTTCGCTGCTGTCCTTGACGCTTTCAAGATCAAGAAGCCGATATTCGTCGGATGGTAGGTTGATGTTCTACTTCTGATAAAGTATTTTGAACTGACTGCGTCGTGAATTTGAAGGAGCATGGGAGGACGAATTCTAGCGGACATTGCAACGTATCTTCCTGAAAGTACTATCCTAGGAGCAATCATCATCTCTGGCGCACCGTATCATAGCTCAGA